>VXBU01007345.1:302855-429134 GCA_013400315.1 Bombycilla garrulus
TTTTTTTTTTTTTTTTCGGTTAGTTGTGTTTTTTTTTTTTAATTGGCATATTATGAGACAGATATACATATGGCTTGATTTGCTGTTTTCCATGAAATATAGATTGATGTGTAGCAGGAGGTTTTCCTGCTTTCTGGTCATACTAGCATGAGAATTAGTCCTTAAAAGAATACATTTCTCTCCTTAAAATATTCACCCATGTTTGTAACTCATGTTCTTTGTAATAATCTGTATTCATCTGCATCTGGAATGATTAAACACATTATGGTCTTTTAAAGTCACAGTGGGAATTTTATTTGCCAAAATGTCTATCGGCAATGCTTTCTAAAATTCTGATTAAAAAATAGTGTTGCCTGTAAAAAGGGAAATATTTCTGGTAAATTCTGTGGTATTTGGATAGATATTTACATTTGTGGTCTCCTAATTATGTATTTACTGCAAATTTTCAGGGTGCATTTAAACTGATTAACCGAAATCAGAAGTACAGAATAATAGAACTTTGCCTCTACAAATATAGCAGAATTAATATTAATTCTTTCCTATACATTTATTCAGCTAGTTCATCTTGATTAGAATTTCCTGTGGTAACGTGGAGTTCTCCATGTTCATTAAGTGCTGAAACCCCTTCTGATATGAAAGGAATCCTAATCTAGCGAAGATTATTTACCGTGCTGGGTCTGTAAGGACACGTGGGATGGACACATGAATGTAAACTGCCTTCAAGCAAGCATGGGGTGGCTTATGGTGACAAAAGTGAAGTCTTAGAGAAGGAGGATCCACACTGGCGTGAAGAGGAAAGTGTTTGTCCTCTTCCCGACTAAATACAGTTTGCTATATTTAACACAACCACCAGGCCTGATGTTCACATGAGTAACTAAATTACATAGGCATCTGATGGGAGAATGGGAACTCTTATGTCATCATGCATTTGATCTTTTTTCAGGTATTACAATCAAGTCTGAAACGGTTTTGGACCAGTGTGTCAAAAGGCTCATTCTGCAAACACAGCGGAACACACTGGAACAGTGACAGGCAGAGGAGACCCAGTAACCTGAACAGAGAAAATGAAGTATCCTGGATCTGGCTGACTCCAGGACTGTCTCAAAGCATCAGCCAGATTTTCCAGACATGACACCAGTCAGGGGGTCAATAGAAGATGCTTCCTCCATCACCTTTATACACTGAGGGGGTTAGTCCCTGCACGGGTCTGGGAGACACTGTGGGGTGCAAGGGAAAATTATCTTGGATTTGTACAAAGTTTTATATAAGGGATACTTAGGGAAGAACAGAAGGTGGGGAAAGAAAGGGATCAACATGTTTTGGGGAGGTATCAGGGTGGTACAATAGAATGAATAAGAAAATAAATGTGTAGGTCACATGTATAATGGTTGCTGACTGATAGACTTGCCCTGCAGCATGTACAAATTTTGTCTGATCACGATTATATGTCTTGTTTTCTCATTTAACTCCATTTCTAACTATTTATTTAGGTCAAGGTGTCTCCTTGGGGATGTGTTTATGGAGGTCTGAGCAGCTGAAAGAGGAACAGAAATTCACATGTGAGGGCCACATTCCTGTGGTGTCAGCAGTGGGGTGGGACAGGGTGCACATTGTGTGGGTGAGTATCAGTGTGTGTAGGCACCAGTGAACATCAAGGTAGACTTGCCTGAGAGTACAAGAAGAATCTTGAAAGACAAATACGAGGCAATCAGAAGTGTGCAGGAGTCAAAGTGGAGCGGAAAAATCAGAGGTCATTGCTTCTAGAGTCACTAGAGTCTGGATGTTGGCTGAGGGAAAAAGATCAGGGCACTCATGCTGTTTGTGTTGTGTGGGTTGTAGTTGCTGTCTCTGTTGATTTATGGGGCTTCCCATGAACTTAAGCACACATATTGTGTGCCCAAGCGCAGACTTTTTCTGGCTGGATGCAGGGACATGGAGCTGCAGCAGCCTTGTCTCTGTCAGGCTACTGGGTTTGGTGTCTCCTAACACCCTAGAAGTGCTGGCTGCTTCCCTTGACCAAAGAAGGTCAACTCACGTTTTCACACTAAGTCATCTATGAAACAAATGTCTTCATGTCAGAGAAATCCCTTTCTGGGAACCTGAAGGAACTATCAGCAAGCACATGGTGCTGCCTATGAATCAGAGACAATTCCCCTTTGCTCCCTCTCACATAACCTGAACAGTCTGAAAGCATCCCACAATGTGCAAGCACACCTCTTCCAAAATCAGCAGCCCGCCTGCTTTGGCAGAGAGTGGCCAGGGAGAGATTGCTACATCAGTAATCCTCAGGCTGGGCACAGAAGTTGTGTAATGTGCTGTTCTCAACTCCAGTGAACAGTACTTTTGAATTAAAGAAAAGTGAAGGCTTAAAAAGGCTTCCAGGCTGAAGTGCCATTTCTACGTGCACAAACAATTCTCATGCAGCGAGATGTATTTGTATCTTTTTATGCAAATGCTGTGAAAAATTAACAAGGGCAGGGTATGTGCAGTCCCTGGGATCCCTTCCAGCATGTGTGCTTTATTATTTCCATAGACCAAAACACATTGCCTTTCTGATCTAAACCTTACTGATTTTGCTTCAGGCTGTTAAATCTCAAGTCCCCTGAACATCAGAAAATTCTGGCGATTACATCACACAAATGGAACCTATTTATTTATAAAATCTTTGGGCTTGATGGTGGGCTCCCCCACAGAAAATTTACGATGCTCTTCTAAAGTGAGAGGGCTGAGTCTGGTTTAAATTAATATAAATGGAGGTAGAAACTATTGCATAGGTTTCGATTCACAGAATGTGTGATTTCCACTTCGGTTTTCTATTAATTCCAATTTTCCCAGGCAGAGGATGAACCAATAATTAGAGTACAGAATAATCATAGAAAAATCACTGTTGTCATCTGATCACACAGAGACACTCCCATTACAGTCAGCAAGAAAAAGTATTCTACTATGTAACTCACAAAAAATACCCTAGATTACAGAGAAAGGGAAAGTATTTCAAAGTGGGATTGTTTGGGTTGTTCTTGAAAAAATGGTCTATATTTTAAATAATCAGTTTATAACATGTATTTTCCTTCTTGAACACTAAATATCTGTTATATCACAGAAAATCTTGTAGCAAAATTAACTTGTATCCTGACCTTTCACTTTTAGTTTTTTCTCTTCTGCTTGAAGAGCACAGTCTCAGGAGACTACTCTCAGTCTCAGGATCACTATATGAATATATACAATTCTTAAACTCTTTTGATATTACAGGTCTTTTCTCTAAATATTTTTTTTTTTTTCATTAATAACTCACGGGTCTGTCTAGACCTTTGCCTTGCAAACAAAAAAATATATTAAAATTACTACCAAAAAATAATCTGGTATTTTAAATTTTCACTAGTTGAATAGTTAACAGAATAAGCAAGGGAAAAAAATAAGATTTGTCAGATGAGAATTTTGACAACACTGACGAGAAAAAGTCAAATGAATATGAAGTGCATGTTTTTACAGCACTCTAAGAAATTAATTTTGAAACAGGATATGCACCAAGTATGTCTTTAAAAGCTGATTTTGCCTTGGATCTTAGTGTTGTTCTAACGGATCATGTCCTTCTTTACCCCAAGCACAGCCATCTCCTTGTCTTACTCTGAAAAATTCCTTATCTGTGTTAAGGGGATATTTTTCAAGATATCAGGAAGTGTCCTGTACATGAAGAACAGCCTATGCTTAAGTGCCTTATGTGTTTCTGGAAATTATTTGCTACCCTACCATATTTGCTTACCTAGAAAACATAGCCTTCCCTCTAGCTGAATTTCTTCCCTCCACCCTTTTCTTTGTTTTCCTTTCAAACCGAAGGGCCACGCCAAAAGGATATTCTTAAACTGATAATAATCTGATTTTGTTGCAGGCAGAGAACATGGCCTATATTTTTTGCATACATCTTTATGGTACAAATACTACCTATGGCACTCTCTGTTTCTTCTACAGGTTCTTCAAGGCAGCAGGACATGTATTCCCTTTCCTGACTTTTCTGACGTTCTCTGTGTAATGCTGTCTGAGCAGTAATGCAGAGAAGCAAAGAAACAGAAAGCAGTGCTATAATCTGAATATACAGATAGCTAATGAGATCAAAATCATATATTGTTCAGATATTTTGACACCTAAGAAGTCTACTGCCTAAATTTTTGAACATAAGCAGGCTGTTTCTGAAAGCTAATTGGTATACAAGTGCATGCTGTCCATACTATTTCATTAAGCTTGTCACAAGTAAATTGAGATAGAAAACACCTGTTTAGGCAAATACATTTCAATTTAAATCTTGTTCGCTGATGCCTATGAGAATTATGAAAGTGAAGGGCTACAAAAGCATAATGAAATGCAGGAAGTAAACGGTGGCCTCAAGTAAAACCTTCGGGAACCTTCAAATTGGTTTCAGATGCATGTCCAGCTCTGCAAGTGTTTTATAACTAATTCCAAAAAGAGAATGTCAAGCTTTTGGACTCACAGATAATGATATGACAGCCCATAACCTCTTCTTCTGAAATATTCTGCCCTTTCATTAAAAGAAAACTCCTGAAGGTGGAGAAGAATACAGGAATAAAGACAAATGGGAGGTGAAGAAAGATGTCATATGAAAGAGAATCAAATTTCTTTATTTGGTTTTGGGAAGTGTCACACTCCATATTTCTGATTATTCTGTGTTCAAAGAGCTCAGTGCCGTTTGTACCACTGGAAACAGTTTTCTTTTAATAATAAAATTAAAAGCAGAAGAAAGACAAAAATAAATGCTGGGGTAGATTTTTCTTATTTTCCTGACTCCTCTCTTTTCTTTCTTCTGGACTTCTTTCTAGTCCACTAAAGTTCAACTGCAGAATAAAGCAGGTGGTCAGTAAGTGTTTGGTTATTTTCTTTTTTTGAGCAAGTTGGGAGTGGGAGTTAAATTACAGTGCTTTCTGTTCTCATCTGCTCTGCAACTGGAGTTTCATCTAAGTAATGGAAGGGGGAAAAAAAAAGCATTGTGCCAGTAATAGTTCAGATGGATATCAAGAGAATATTTGTAGCCCATTGTGGCTTCTCTTTGTTTAATATACACATTTAGATCTCTATGTAGAACAGACCTCCCAAGATGTGAGTGTTTCCTTTTCTAAATGTGCAATATATCATGATTCTTTTGAGATATCTACATCTCTGGAAGTGCAGGGAGATATGTGAATGTCTTTGAGCACACTGAACAATAAGACATGAGCAGTAGTAGTTAAAAAAAAAAAATGGACTTTCAGAAGGTTGCGGATGAAGCCTATGTTTAACTGTGAAGATCTACACTTTTCATGCTCCTTCTGTAGTCCAGAGGAAGATTTGTCCCAGGGGCAATTCAGAGTGGGAACCTAACTCATTATTCTGTGAGCAGCCTCCTGAAGCAGCCCCAGGCAATCACAAAAGGCCAAGTCAGAGAAGAGCTGCATCCTGTAGCTGCTTTTTCTTGTGGGACTCAGCTCATTCATGTGTGGGCAGGTCCCCATCCCTCTGCTGCACTGAAAGGGACTATCAAAGAGCTGCACGTTATAATTTTCTCTGCTAGCAGAACTGTAATCTATTTAACACTTCTTCAAATATAACATAATTTGTTAATTTAAAACATAGTCTTTAAGAGGATTACATGTTAATTTTAGTATATAATGCAGGAAATTCAAAAAATTAAATGCACTTTCAAACCTTCCTCTATGCCCTGTTTTGAATGATGACTAGGATTTCATTCTAATGCCTTTTCTAAGACCAATCCTCTCATGTTTTGGATTACCAGTACCCACAAACCTTCTGGTGTGAAGACTAAGTTCAAATTAATAGTTATCTTTCCTTTTCCACATGAGACATGAAATTCTTAAATTTCCTTTATTAATTTTCAAACTGTTTGAGTTTGGGGGTTTTCCCCACACTATCATAATAAATCAGAAGAAAGGCTGCATTTAACCAGAGTACAGACTGCTGTGATGGCAAGGATGACAGTGACAAATTATGAGCTGCATTTTGGCCATGTGTCTTAACTTGGGAAAACTATGGCTGTTGAAATGTGAGTGTGACAGGTGCCTGGAGAGGTGAGAACCCCCCAGCTTAGTAGTGGGGCACTTCAGTTTTTATTAGTTCTGCAGTGTTAGTACTTGTTTATGCCTATTTCTGGCTGACTGATTTAGAGAAATCACCTTTTCCCTTGGTCTGCCACTGTCTCATCTGTTTGTTGGTGTCTCCTGCTGTCAGCTACTGTTTCCTCAGAGCCCTTCATGAAATCATTCCTATCAAAATGAGGAATATCAAATCTGAATTATTTGAACTGCCCACCTCAGCTGGACAGAGATGAGTCAGAGGGTCCCCATGTGCATAAGAGTTCAGCAGATCTGAGTGAGCAAAGTACTCCAGAGGAAAAGCAGTGCCGGTAATTTCTTCAGCCAGCAGAGACAAAATGTGATTCTTGTCTTTCTGTGCTTGTGTACAAGCAAGCCCAGGCAGGTGCCCTCCAGAGCCCTAGGAGAAGACTACACTTAGGAAAAAAAAAGAGTTTCAATTTCCAGTTTGACCATGTTCTATCTTCAAAGGATGCAAGGCAAAGGGCTGGAGCTTTAGTGTACCTTTAGGTCTAGATCTAAAACCTATATTTAGACCAAAAGTGGTTTGAAAATAAAAGATTTTTCAGCTGTGTCCAGTTGCAGAAGCCCAGGCAGAAATAAGGCATGAGTTGCATGTTCCTTGTAGGCTGGCTAGAACATCTAGCACATCTAATAATGCTATTATTTGCATCAAGGTGTTTGGGTGGGTTTTTTTCTTTGTTTTTNCTTGCATGCTCCTTGTAGGAAGGGGTTTTTTTTGGTTTTTTTTGGGGGGTTTTTTTGTTGTTTTTTTGTTTGTTTGTTTGTTTTGGTTTGGGTTTTTTTGTTTTGGTGGGGTTTGGTTTTTGGTTTTTTTTATGCTTTCCTCTAAAGGAATAAACCAAATAGCTCTCTTGCCCTGTAGAAATGTGGCTGATATTTCTCAGTTTCAAGCAAGCTGGATTCACTTAGCCTCATTACTGGAATCTCTTTAATTTATAGGGTGTGACTTGTAGCATATTTAGGCTTGTAGGTCATGTTATGTCACACAGGGAAGAATATTTTAAAAACACAATTGAAGAGATTTATTTTCTGGTTAGCCATACTCCCTGACTAAAGAAAATAAAACCAACAACCTCCCCTATTCTCTATTCCCAGAAAACCCTGTTTGAGACATAGTCTGGAATGATAACATCCTGAATTATTTTCATAACTTCAATTTGGTGGAATAAACCTGCAAAGTGTTTTTATGGTTTCATTATTCCTACAAAGGATGAACAAGGAAATGTGCATTGAAAGAAAGACATTTTTAAGCAGAGATTTGGTGTAAAATTATGTTTAATGATTATCTTATCATTAAGTACCATTTTGCCAAGCAAATCAAATAAAGAGGAAGTTAAGAACTGATATTGAATCAATTAGTAAAAGTTTCATATTTTAAATGGTCATGTCCAAAAAAATTATTGCAGTACCGACAACCTGGAAAATTAATTGCTAACAGTGGTAGGTACAGTTATTAGCATGATCTTGTGAAAAAAATGTCAAGAACCAGCTTCTTTTCATTCTATCAGTAATGAATGTTCTAGGTAACACAATGAAGCAATGAAGTAAAGGCCAGGCATTCCAATAATTATAACACAGATATTTAGCACCTGTGGGATGCTGAAGTACTGCTGAGAAATCAACAGAAACACTGCCAAATTCTGAGGGCTTTTTTTTCTTTTATTTGAAGGGTTTTCATGTAAATATTCCCTTGTGAGCATTGAGGTATTGTGGGGATAAAAATTAGAATGGCATAGACCCTTGTAGATACAGAATGTAATCAGGGCAAGAGTTTGGATAGCTTTGTTTGAGTGACTGCTCAGCCCACACCTGGATTCTGCAGGCAGCTGAAGTGACTGATTTATTCCTGTACGGTCCTGTAAGGTCCTGTAAGGTCCTGTAAGGTCCTGGGTGCCTCCTGTTCTGCTTCTGGCTATGAGCAATTGCATTTGTGCACGAGTGAACAGGCACACAACATTGACCAAAGCCCCAGTCGGATCCAGAAACACCAGTGGGAGCTGCCATACTCCATGAGAAACCATGTCTGGGCAGAATACACAGCAGAATTTGCAGCCTTCACTTTTAGTGTCATTGCTGGCTTTTATCAGATGCAAAATGCAAAAGCAGCCCTGGGAGCAAACTAAACTGGCAATTTACATGTTATGAGTGCCATAACAAGATGGTTTAGAGCCATGGCTGGCCTGACCTGTCCATTTGTGCTTCATAAGCACCATGGGGTTGGCTGTATGATCAGGCACAACAGGAGGACGAAGGGTACATCTGCAGAGTTTGCCTTCAGCTGGAGCAATCTAAGAGAGTTAGGATCAGATTGTAAACCTGTATCTAGATCTTGCACTTCCTAAGAAAATATGCTAGCCAGAAGTGTGTGATGCAAAGGGAAAAAGCCATTAGCCCAGGTGTATTACCTTCTCTGGTTACATTTTGCAAGGAAATGAGTAAGACACAAAATAATTTACATTTCAGAGTGGAGAAGCTTCCACATATCTCTACAAACAATGAATAAAGTTAATCACTGAAAATGTACTGTGGAACAGGCTACGCTATAAATTTGACCATTTCGTCAATAAATTTTATTTTGTTTTTAAGGGTGGAGGTCTAAGTAGCTTTTATATTTCTTGGGTAGGTCTATGATTGGGAGTAGACAAGAAACATTGTAATTTCTTTCTGCATCACATAAGTTGGAACATCCATATCTTTTATCTATTATATCCATGTCCGGGGTCAAGGTCACATTCCCAACCTTAGACTGTCAGACCTAATTATCTACAATAACTGGTGTAACCGCATAACGGTGGGGGGCTGAGTTTTACAGCTTGTGTACAGCAAGAGGCAGATCAGACAGACCAAATGACCTAATTATTTGTTTTTACCAAAAAAAATGTTATGTAAATTAGTCTGCAGTTTACAATTCTGAAAAAGCTCATCCATGACTCATTCAAACCACACATGACTGCCCAAGCTGGTTGAAAGCTAGCAGAGTAACTGTAAGATTTGAACTTCCCCATTCAACTCAGCACAGTTTTACTCAGCCGTCCTTGACCACCTAAATTTTGGGGTGAACTGTTCCACTCTTTAGGCTAATAAACAAACAGTAAAAAGCAGAAGCAGAGGGCAGTAGATACAGGGGCAGGGGAGAAGCTACAATTCCTTACAGCCAAGCCAAGACCTCATGGTAACAATACCTCTGAGAGAAGTCAGACTCAAGTATATGTATCATTATACTCAAGTGCACATATAGTATGTGCACCCACAACTTAAACAGCTGTCCCTAGGAATTTGATTCCCATGCTTCTAAGTGGAAACACCCACCTGTAAAAAGACAGTATTAAGTGCAAGATATGAAGTATGCTGCTCTGTAACACCATTGCCTTAGTAATTTCATATCATTCATTTAATTGCTAATGTTCACATTTTCCTGGATTTGCAGCATACTGTGATCTTACCCAGCAGAAAGTTCAGTTTTGATCTTTGATCCTTCCATGACCTTCCAGTGACAGATTGGACAAACCACTTATTTTCTCTATGATTCAAAATTCCATTTATGAAAAATTCTCCTTATGAAGAATGAAGATAATATTATTTCCATGCTTTGCAGGCTATTCTGTGGCTAAATGAAAGAATGGTAGCACATACAGTAATAAATATGAAGGAAATTGCTTAGTTCAAGTATACTGGGAATAATATCACTTTTTGATTAAGGAAGAACTACAGCAAAAAAATACATAATGCAATTTTACCTCTGAGAATTTATTAATTTCTTGCTTCAAACAAGACTTAATGGATTTCTGTGAGATAAAACATCACTAATCCCAATTAAATCTTCACAATTGCTACCGATTCTAGGCAAGCACTCTAAGATCTTACTTGTATAAAAACATTTCTCTCAAAAGCCATTATTTTGTGAGAAACAACTCAAAGCTGTTTTATTTTTGCAGAAAAATGCCTTACTAGAATCTTATTTTGAGTGAACTGCATCTAAAATATTAGATGAGTGGTAATTCCAGAGTGTGAAGTGCTTTGTGACAAAAAACAAAAGCCTCCAGTACATCTCAATTATAACCAGTATGCTGCTTTTGACTCTCTTACTTTGAATTGCTGATGAGGAGAATGTATGTTTAACAAATAGACATCACACAAGCATATATAATAAATGGCTAAATGTACACTTATCCCAGAGATGTAGTGATCAGGGTTTTTTAGTTAGATTATTCTAAAACTTAATTCAAGTGACTATTAGTCAGTCACCATATATTTTTAGGTAAGATCAAGAGGCATATTCTCCAGAATGATCACATTAGTATGCTAACAGGAATACAGAAATGGAATACAAGATCATATCATCTTTTCTTCTCATATTTTGTCTCTAGCACTAATGGATTTTATCTTAAAAATTAGCAAGCAGTACAATAGTCTCCTTCCCCAAAATTTGTCAAATCTTCACTTGGTAACATTTACTGTATCTCTTGTCCTCTCTCAAATACCTAGAATGCATTTTTATATCTATATATGAAGCAAGAGTGCTTTGTTTCAACTGTCATTATTCTTCTAGTTTATATTCACTTCTAACTTTTTTTTATTTAAGTCTTGCTAAATATCCAACATGGTTATGTGATAAAAATATGTTTCCTATTAACTATGTGAACTATACAATATATAATTTATTTATTTTTATCTTTTGTATCAGCAATAGTGTGGCCAGCAGGACCAGGGCAGTGATTGCCCCCCTATCCTTGGCACTGGTGAGGCCACACCTTGAATCCTGTATTCAGTTTTGGGCCCCTCACTACAAGAAAGACATTGAGGGGCTGTAGCATGTCCAGAGAAGGGCAACGGAGATGGGGAAGGTCTAAAGTGAAATCAATTTCATTTTGATTAAATTCAGGTATGCCTTACTATGCTCTTTTGTTTCTTTATCAGGCTTAATTTCTACCAAATTGTGTCTCATCGAATTTTCAGCCCATTTACTGTATGGTAGTAATAGCGCTTCAAAATTCAGATTCCAGCTAACATCTCTTAATCTATTTGGGTATTATATCAAAGTCATTTATTGTGTATTACAGTAGACACACTAGTGTGACAGCAGGTATTTTTGTCTTACTCTTCTATAACATTTCATATAAATTAATATGCCATTTGCAATTGAAAAAAAATAAATTATACTATCAGATCACAGAATTTTCTGGCAATTCAGATAAATATTAATATAACATGAATAGTATTTACTCTGCAGATTGGCAATAGGTTGGCTAAATTTAGAGTAAACTGGGGCCCTGAGCTGAGACAAATAAGAGCAAACATTTGTCCTGTATCAAGGGATAAAAAATTAAATCAAAAGACGCTTCCTAATAACTAACTGTCTCCTGATAAAGCCTAGACTTCACTCAGCCTGAAATATGGGGAAGAAAGCTTTGCCAAATATGTATAGATGTGGTTTTTTTCTTTCTTTGCTTTTTTCTCATGGTAATTTGCAGCTACTGAATTCAGTCACAAATTTTCCTGTCTGTCCTTTTTTTAGTCCCAGTGTTTGAGCACCTGTGTTGAATATTTTGTTCAAAGAGAGTAAAGAGAGTATTAACTATTTTTTTTTCTGGCTATCATGAGTAATGGGACCCAGGGTGCTTTCCCGCCCACAGCTGTGCACACTAAAGCATGGCACCACTGTCAGACACTTCTGTTTAAACCCCCTCCCACTTTTTGAAGTACCATAATTTCTTCAGGACACTTATTTTCAGTTTGTGGCTCCACCAACAGCAGTGCTGTTGTCTACCTCTGTTGCCTGAGGGGTGACTGAGGTGGAGGGATATGAATCTCCCCTGCCTGCAGTTACAAGAGTGGGTGCCTTTGGAAGCCACCTCATGGTTCCACATATCTCAGACTGTCACCCTGATTTTTGTAAGACTTTCTAAGCTTTCTGATATTCACAAATATGTAAATATCAGAAGGCTTAGAAAGTCTTACAAAAATCAGGGTGACATCAGACAGCATTTCAGTTTCTACTCAGATTGTTGACACACCAATATAGATGCTTTAAACACGTCATTTTGCTCTCATTATCATCAAGAGAAATTTAGGGCTCTATTCACTTGCCTAAACATCATTTGAAATGTCCTCTAGCTGCCATTCTGCAAGGGTGGGGATGTCTGCTATTACTTCAGATTCTTTCTGAAAGCTAGTCAGAAAAGAATAAGAAATGTAACTCAGCCCTTTTCTTTCTACCCCATGAGTTTCCGCCTCCCTTTCAGCATGATGGCTTCTACATCTGCTGAGAGCAAATCCTGATCCCACCCAGACTGTGTCTGGGCCTCTGGCAGTGATGCACTCAAGACGAGGTGTTCATCTTTGCTCCTCAGACCTGCTGGCTCTGCCACTCAAGAATGGATCCAGGAATAAATAACCCTTTTCTAGGAGACCACAAACAATATTACTGAAGCAGAGACCAGAACACAGCACCAACCCTCTTAAAAGCATGATTTACCTGCTTAGGTTCAGCTTATTCTCTAGCTCTTGCTTGTTTGCCCACTGTCCTCTGTGTGGCAGGGCACGGCATTTTCTCACACTGTTCTCACGTCCCTTTGATTTTTTTCTTATGCATTTCCCTCTACAGAAATCTTTCCAACAGTGTAATCATGCTTGGCACTCCTCAGGCAATTTAGTTCTAGTCAGAGCTCTGCATGCTTCAAGGAGCCTAGTCTGTATTTCGAGCACAATTGTCTGAAGAGACCTGGAACAATTTCCTTCCCTTTGCTCAGTATTGACATTCACATCATTACTTTTATATTTTATGGGTGAATAGTGTCCTTAGTACCAGAGCTCCATTGTATAAACCATGGCACAAATATAATCAGAAAGTGTATAGGTCTCTATTCCACGTAGGTCTCTTTTCCAAATTATTTAGAGATGAAATATGTAAGAATGGGAGTTCTACTCCTTTCAGTCTTTCACTTTACCTATGGAGAGTGGATAAAAGAATGGAAGTATCCAGGTACCTACAAAAAGAAAGCTTTTGGGACTATCAAAAGTGACTCACAAGGAATTTGGGAATATCTGTTTTCTGAACATGACCTACTTCTCTGCCAAGAGAGTGATCTCATCATACCTGTTGTATATCTCTTGCTCCACTTCCCTTGAGGTTGAGAAGTTGTTTTCTTTTCCTTCAGTCTTTGCCTGCGGAAACTGTCTGTACTGCTGTTCCAACCAGCTGCAAATATTAATGGATACACAAACACATCCTCTGGAATGTTAACATTTCTCTTATTCACATGACTTCTATTTTTCTGTGTCAATGTAAAAGAAGTAGATACCTCTTCCAGGAACTGACAGCACAGGAAAACAATAATATGGCCATACTAGTATTACAGCTCCTCTATCCAAAAATCTAAGCTTTGTTCAGAAATCCAAATGATAGATTTGCTGCTCTTTTGGAGCTGTACCCGGAGCTGTGATATAATTTTCCTTAACTTGCTCACCAGTAGACCTAGCTGGTTTCAGCCTTTGCAAACGGAAGCTATGAGCCGGATAGCCTAAACCTTTTGCCTCACAGTCTGCTGGAGCAAATTCCTAAACCTCAGATTATAAGCACTTGAAGGATAGTACAGTGGTAAAAGCAGATCAATGCGGATTTGTCGAGAGCAGTCACACCTATGTGGTTCCATTTCTCAGTAGGGTAACAATGTCTAATGGATAGGGTAGGAATAGAAGATATGATGCATACATCTTGACTTTAGCAAAGCTTGTGGCACAGTCCTTACAATATTTTCATATGCAAATATGGAAAATATTGTTGAAGTGGTTTTATTAAGGATTTACTTTCAAAAAATGTAAATTCCTGACAAATTGTGAGGCCCTGCAAAAGTCCCTCTCATTTAACATTCAATATAAAGCTTGAATATTGTGGTGATGAAATGGGTAGTCTCACAAAATCTGCAGATGACAATGTCGAGAAGTGGAACAGGCACTTCAGTGGTCAGGAGTAGAAGTGAGAATTAGTTTTATAAATTAGAGCACTAGTCTTAAATCAATATAATGAAATTTAATAAGACCAAACTAAGAGCTACCCAGGTAGAAAAGAAAAATTAAAATCACAAATGCAAAATGAGATAGAAAGCATAATTTACTGTTTAGCTAATAACACTGCAAGCAAGACTCGGGGGGGGGGGAAGTTCATGTAATGATTCAGTTTGAGATGCTGTCACAAGAGAGACAAGCCTCATTCTGAAATGTCATTAAATACCAGACTTACTGACAACTCAATATTAACACACAAGTAATATTAATATACTGTGTAGCTATTACGCTCCTTGGAACAAACGTTAGAGACTTGATGACAACATGATGACAACATCATGTTCCATTTTGAAAGCCATCATTAAAAATTTTGTGGATAATATGGAAGGAAAGCCCAAGTGATGAACAAAAAAACGTAATCTGAAAAATTTGCAGTAAAAGCCGAAGAAAATGTTCACTCCAGAAAAGAGAAAACTGAGACAGGACAGTATAATCACGTTAAGAGATTTGAGACTGTTAGAACAGTAATCAATTGTTCTCAACTGGAGTGATCAAAAAGCAAGAGGAATTCAGACTAATTCTTAATGAGATATTGAAATTAGACATTCTAAAGTTTTATGTCAAGATAATTGAACACTTTATCTAATTTAATTTTTTAATTTAATTATCTCTGAAGGTTATGGAATTCCTAGAACTGGAGATTTTGAAGAACAGGTCCAGTTAAAGAAGCGTCTGTCAGGAGTAGCTCAGAAACTGTGTTAGATCTTATTTCACAGCTAGGAAAGGCAGTCAATGACCTTCTGAGATATCCTTCTAGCTCTTTCAATGGAGGACCAAAGGGGGTATGCTGGATCCATGGGTGGTATCCGTGGGTGGTGACAATCTTCTGCTTGCTCTGCCTCTCTCCTCTCTTTTCTGTTTCTTTCTGTCTCACTACCTCACATTTACTGTTAAATAAATTCCAAATTATTGACCTCTGTCATCTAGTTTGCACCTTAATTCAGGCAGAAGCATCTCTCACTGGTCTTATCTTAACACACATACGCAGCTGTCATTTCATCAGTCAACTAAAAATTTAAAAAAGATCAGACACCACCAGGAGAAATGTGCACCCATTTGCCAACATCTATGATCCATGTCACGAATGTGGCTGCATTTTATTTTGGATGAGTTTGCAGCATTTCCAGCCGCACATCCTGATTCCAAGTCCCTGATGCTTAATCACCTGCACCTTTTAAGGACCACTGGTTCACTGATTTAAGCCAACTCCCATGTATTCATGTTTCACTGGTCACTCCCTTGAGTGGTTTTCCGTCACAGTAGTACAATTTATTCAGATATAACTGTAAGTAGATATAGAAGCCATAGCACATGTATTTTAATCCAGTGCTCTAGTGTAAACATTTATCACTCATTCTCTCTTTCTCTAGTGAAGCATGGACTCAATAGCATTTGAACTCATGTTGAACTTCTGAACTCTCAATTTTGAGGCAAAATTGGGCAGCTTGTACTTAGCTGACTATCTATGGAGGAATGAACAATACTTTGTCATTCAACCCTGACAATTTTTTTTGTAGTTTAGAGCCATGTTTCTGAGTATTTTGAATAATAATGACTATGAGAGTATTTCCTGAAGCTATTCACTTAAGTAGTGGCCCAGCTATGGCAGAAATGAAAACTCTATTCAAAGTCTCTCATTTTGAAAAAAATAAAAGAAAAATTCTGAAGGGGAAAAATTGGCAGTGAATCAGGGATGGGAAAAGATTTTCTGCTCCCATTTGTAAAAGATGCCCTCATAAAGCTGACGCAGAGTGAGCACTGAAGACATGCCCTTTGGGAATAGGGCATTAAAGAGAGCTAACTTTGAACAAAAAAGTCAGGATACACTCTGTTGGTATGAATAAATGTCTTTCTGATTATGGAAATTTTAACAAATATACTGTTGTAGAGATGAAAGGTACTTATCATTTTCAGAGATTGAGATTTATAGGCTATTGAAATCTTTCATATTTCCTTAAAAATTTCCTTAAATTTCCTTAAAAATTTCGTTAAAAAAAGATCTTTTTAGAGAAACCTACTGTGCATCTAAACTCTTACCTCAGAACCCTTTAGAAAATCTCTGAGATCAATGAATAAATGAACTTTTACTGATGCATCAGGAGGAGTTATCCCCTAGCCAGTGTTACTGAATATTTTTATCCCATGCTTCACTTTGGTCAATAAGTAACATTCTTAGTGTACTACAGGGCACTGCACTTCATCCCAGGATTAAACTCCCCCAAAATGTAGTTCTGCTTCTCTCATTTGATTTGTAAGATATACACACCTGCATATTGAAGAGATGTTCTGCCACACCTTTTAGCATCTTCCCTGCCGGATGTCATTGGTATTGTCTTATACCTTTCAGTTAATGACTTGGTTGTTAAAAGTTTCTGAATTCCTACTTTAAAGAGGATTTTATTTTGTCTGGCTTAACTAACACAATCTGGGGCAGCTCAAATTTGCTATACAACCTATTGGATAGGGGACAAATCTATAATGATGTGCAACGTGGTGCGTGATTTATATTTCCCAGCATGTATTCACAGCTGCAAAAATCCCAGTTTATGCAGTCTATGAAAAATATAAAGGACTTATTGAGTAAGAAAGTTGACCAAATTATTTTGCTGTGCAAGTGCACGTTAACAGATCTAGACAGCTCCTTTGTACTGTAAGGAATTAAATCACACCAGAAAACAATAACTTGAATAAGCAAGTAATCATCACATAATTCAACACAACACTTAAACATTGGCTTAATTCAATTGAAAATTACCTACAGACTCAATATAGGAAGGCTATAAACATCCAGCAAAAGACTGTTTCTCATCACAGGTTTTCATGTATGAATGCCTTTTATTTTAGCCAAACAAATTTGAAAATTTGATGTGATTGGGTATGAAACTAATTGTGAAATGTATTGAGTATGAATACAGAAATATAAAAAGTATAAAAAAAAACATAATTACTGCAATAAAATATAAGACAACAGTTAATAAGTTTTGTTAAAATTTAAATTTAGAATTTGTTAAATTTTATAAAAATCAGCCTCTAACTGACGGCTAAGATGTTTCAAACTTCTTTCCAAGCTTCCCAGTGAGATAGCTAGATTCCAGCATTTGTCTGCTTTATTAACACTTCCAAATCACTTCGCCAAGTCAATAGGAGTAAAAATACTTAAAACAACACCAAAGTAAGTATCAAAAGTTGGGTACATTAGATTTTTCTGGATAAATGGTAGGACTGCTTATCCAGGGTAAAGGCACAAACTCAGGTAAACAACATTGAACACAATTGTTGAAAATGAACTGTAAGTTTTATTCTGTTTAAATATCAGCATCTGCTCAATTTCACTAATAAGATACTCATTATTCAAGTTGTGTTTTCTGGGATGATTGGAAAGAAATTACATTAGGGATAGTAGTTATTGATAATCTCCAGATTCCAGCTTTGACAGCAGTTTAACAAAAATGATTCAAATCTTGTATATCTCAAAACTGAGCCCTTTACTGTTGTTCATTGCCTATCAATTGCCTTGTTACTGAACCTTGTTCTTTTTAGGTTTTAAGACACCCTCTTTTATTAAAAACAGAAAAAACCCTCTGCAAAACATCTTTACAGACCTAGGGAAAAAAAAAAACAAAACAAGAAAAAGAGAAATTGTGAAGGCAATTCTGAGAGCTACAAATTGTCACCCTTTTTACACTTTATTTGTCCTTTCACCTACCAGTATCTGTCTGTGACATTACTCAAATACATGCTCTCCCTAAAAAAGGCTGCACATCTGATGGAAGGTGTTCCTGCCCACGGCAAGGGGATGGGGATTGGATGATCTTTAAGGTCCCTTCCAACTCAAACCATTCCATAATTCTCTGATCTCCTTGTGTGCTCTCTGCTGTCTGTGCAATGTCTATTTAACAAGATATCATCTGATATCATCTGAAGGTACCAACAGTAGAAAGGATACCTCCTGCAGCTACAATAAACACTTGAGTCAAGATTTGGGAGAGTTTATCGTGACATTTGAGATTACCATTGCATAGGTATATAGCTGTAGGCCTTACTAAGCATCTTTGACAAGAGGCACCCCAACAGAGAAACAGAGAAAGGAGATTGTATTCTTGAGAGCCTAAGAACTGTTCAATTATCACCTTTCTGTCCTGACTTGTTTTAACATGCAGAGAAGACATCAAACGAGAAACTTCTCTGAAGATGAGAATAGCTAACTACAATTACCTGCTGGCTAAAATCAAGGAAAAGCTGTGGCGGCAGTGTGTCTACTGAGAATGGATATCCCAGGCCCCCAAAGGCTATTTTGGTTACTGCAGCACTACGTGAAAGGAGTCCCACCATCATATCCTCCTTCACCTTTTCCCAAATAAATGGAATGTTTTTTAGAGAGCATGGTCCTGTCCAGGTATACTCGCTCTGATCTGAGAACTCTAGTCACTCTGGTTCCTCTGGCCATGGAATGAGACAAGCCTGGCTGTTTTCTGGATCCTGGCTGGGAACCATTGTCTCTGCTGGCCATATGTGCCTGGCATCCATCAAGGGAGCTGCACTGTCCAGACAGAGGAACCTGGGTCTTCATCATGGATTTCAGCCCATCAAATGAAAAGCTATAGCACTTTGGCATTGAGGTTAATGTCCTGCCTGGCATCTGGCTGTTGAGCTGCTACCTTCAGCTGGTATCCTCAAATATCTCTAATCCAGGTCTTTTAGCCTTTGCTTGTTGTGTTAAACTCCAGAACACAAAACTGGGATTATTGTTTTGGCAACTGAAAACAAAGCCCCTCCTTTGCATACAACAGATGAAAAAGAAAGGCCTGGCTTCAAAAAGCATTAATATCAAATGCCCAATGCGATTGACTTTTAAATTGCACAGAAATCAGAT
The DNA here is from genome assembly GCA_013400315.1 of Bombycilla garrulus. Lineage (NCBI taxonomy): Eukaryota > Metazoa > Chordata > Aves > Passeriformes > Bombycillidae > Bombycilla > Bombycilla garrulus. The sequence continues at coordinate 321,915 of VXBU01007345.1, forward strand.
GCAGAGTATTTTCCTCAGCATTCGCTAGGCATTTGATAAAACAAATCACAGCATATCAGAATTCCTCATTCTGTATAACTGGAGTCATAACCTCAGCTAAATGGATTTTCATTGCTTTTAAAACCTGACTGTGGAAAAAATGTGTGAAAATTGATTAGGTTAGAAAAGCTGGCATGAAATAAATAATTGATAGAAATAAACTGAGTAAAAAAGGAAACAGTTTAGATACTTTCACTGTTGGGTAGAAAAATGAGAAAAAATTTATATCAGTTCACAAAAGAAATTATCTCTACGAACATAAAATTATTACTTTCTGAAGAGCACATGGACACGTTACAAACACTTAAGAACTGTAAAATCCATCACTAGGGCAGATGCTGTTTTAGGAAGACCAGAGTTTCTTTTAAAATGTAATTAATTTTTGGCAAAAAAGTACTTATTCCTTTGCAATTGGAAATAATTTAATAAGATGTGTTTAATAATTTATCAACAATAATTAGTGACTATATTTATTTCTACCCAAACATAAGGTCGGGGTTTTTTTGTTGAAGTGAAAAGACTAATTAAGTCTCAGGATTTTACCGAAGTAAAATTATTATCTCATTAAAACAGGAGAATCTGATTGAGCAAGTGGGGATTAGAGCAGATATGTAGGAACAGATATGCACTGCTGTTGTGGAATCAAGCTGCTATTGATATCAGATTAAGTGAAGGCTGCATATAAAACTAGAACTGTATAGGTCACCTTGGGTAAGTTAGCAAAAAGACTAAGTTATGCTAACAACCCAGCAGAAGTGCTAAAAATGAAGCAGTCAAATTTTAAAAAGACATAAAAGCAGACAATAACTCATTCAAGTCCTGTCAGCTTCAACTCATTTCATTGGAAAACCTCCCGGACACTCACAGAAAGTGTATCCATTCCTGACATAGGTGCTGCAGCAAGATGACATTTGGGAGCTGCCAAACAAGAGAATTGCGATTCCTGCCATTGAAATACATGTGAGACCTCGTGTATACAAAGCCTCTTGTTAACCAGTGGGAAACCAGTGCCACTGCTTAACTAAAGGGTTGCTATTAGCAATCTTTTTTTCACAAAGAAAATAATTATGAAGAATAACAACCTTCAACATAAATTGCAGTAAAAAGGTGAACTGGCTTTTTGACTGGTACGAGTATAAAAGAATTGGTGTCTTCTTACAAAATTCTGTCTCAAAATCTGCAGATTTTATCTGTTAGACCATAAGAATACATGGCCTGTATATACTTGTTTTCCTATACATTTTTTCAGACAAAGTTACTCTTTTACTGTTGTGAAATTGATACATTCCTTTCAAAACTTTTATTTAGAAGGGTAAAATATTAATTTTATTTTTGCTTTTACAGAAGCATCCTCACAGGGTATTCAGATCACCAGCAGCAGACATACGCCCCGGGTATAATGTTTAATTATTTTCATAGGAATCCAAGATCTAGCAGCAATGAAGAAAAAGGAATTTCAGAGTGACTGCAACTATTCCTAGGCAGACAGACATAGAAAGTTGCCTGTTGGAAACCTTACTGTCTGTCTTGTAGCAACAGCAAGGAGGGGTGGATTAATTGCTCGCCGAAGGCAATGGGAGTTCTGTCTTCATCTTCTTGAGAGCAGCTAAGAAGCTACAATGATCTCCACAAGAAGATTCCTACTTTGAAACCAATAAAACTTCCCAGTAAGGAGTTTCTATAGTGAAGTCATAACTACTGCAAAGAATTTTGTTAATTCCATGGTATGGAGAGTATAATTTACTAATGAAAAATTACATCATTGCAAATTTATTACTCTATACTAGTAACTGATCTTTGCAATAGGCTAAAAAGTGGAAGAATTTAATATCAATGTACTATTTAGATACTTATCATTCACAATTAAATGCTGTGATAAGTTTATAACACAACTTCCTAATATTAACTTTTGTAAAATATTAATTTCCCCAAAGCACTTTACCCATGATTTGCTATATGCTTTTTTTTATGTCATAGTTATAGTTGTTATATCAAATTTTTCAAGATGGATAAATATTCTGAAAATTCATATGTAAAAACATTTCACTTCTTCATATTTGATTCATAGATGTTAGATTTTTTGGGGTTTTTAACAAAAAACCAAAACCTCAAACATAATGAGGATATAATTTGCCTAATGAAAAAAACAGAGCTGCGATACTTCTGATGTACTTTGTTGGAAAGCTTGGTAAAGTCTGGGGGGGAACAGGCAAATGCTCTTCTGGAGGTGTTCTGAGAATCATCTCAGTGAGAACAGCCCAAGGTGGACTTTTCCACCTATCCCCAGTTCTTAAATTCCCACAAGGCTCTTTCACCTCAGACCCTTGGGGCAGATGAATAACTTGGCCAATTTCCCACCTTCTCATTCCCAACTAACCAACACCATGAACACCCCAGCATCTAGTGGTGTTTGTAGCCTTCTTAAGTCTCTGAATCCTGAATTATCTGGATCCCTAATGGCACAGATTTCCCTCTGCTGTGTGTCATATGTGCCATTTCTCTGGCTATCTTGGATACCCCAGAGCATCTCAAGCAGCACTAGGTATTTATGGGCAGGCAAATGAGCCTTGCCCATGATCCAGTCTCACATGCACCAAATCCCTCTACAAGGAGGATGGAGAGGACACACAGCTGGGCTCAGTTCAAGTAACTCCATACCAGACCTGGCTGAGCAGATGGGCACCTGGCTCTCTGAGGGGGTCACCCTAAAGGAAATCAGTCTTCCTTGTAGTTTCTTGGAGCTTGTAGGCCTTGACCAGGGAATGTCTGCCGAACCAGCTTGTGTTCTCAGACCTGGGGCTTTTCTGATGCCAAATTTTAGTAGTACAGGACAGTAATGGTAAAGTTCCTCACAACTACTATAGAAAATGGTTACCCCAGGCACCTCCAGATGCTGAGAAAATCTGATCATGGGCAGATGGATACAGGACCTGCTGGCAACATAATACTGCTTGTGGGCTTTTTCACTCTAATTCCAGCTCCTACTGAAAATACTGTTTTTCTAGCAAAACAACCCAAGGGGTCATGAATACACTGGTTTCAAGGCAGATCTAGGTTGCCTGAAAACCCCAATGCCAATATTTATAAAGCAAGACCAGAAGAGGAGATCACTGGAGTATAAAAGCCAAATCAAGGGGGTAACGAATGGATGTCCTTTGACTGGAGAAGTGCTGAAGTGTGACCCCAGTTCTCCTCGGGCCCATGTCAGGGGAAATCTGTGACTGCATGTCTGTGCATACGGAACAACCGCACCCTAATGATGGAAAGGACAGGAAAAAGTCTCCAGGATCCAGCACTGAAGAGAAACAGAGAATTCTTTCTGGAAATGCCAGTTTCCAGATGCTGGAATTACTCTCAGAAACCTCAGCACAGACCCAGCCTGCTTGTACCGAGATGTGAGAGCTGGGTCAGGGTGCCGGTGCTCTCTGTGTGTGTCATGCTTCTCTGAAAAAGTGGGAAGCCCTGCAGCAGCCCTGCACAGCTAAAGCTCAGATATTCCTGCTGATGCAGGCATTCATGCACCATTGGATCATGAACATTGTCAGAAGGGTTTCTTGGAAGTTGTTTCAGGGTTCTACCTCAGTTTTCATGTTGTATCAACTGCTGCACTCTAATGGCTCACAATGCCCTCAGGAATATTCTTGAGGGAAGTCACAAGACAATCCTGAGAAACTTAAACCTTCTAAGTGCTGCATTAGGCACACTTTGTAGTGTGATTACAGCTTCTCTGTTTTGCTTATCATTTTATTTGTATACAAAAAAGAATTACTAGGAAGGTTGGAGGTGTGTAATTCATCTTTGCACCAACAAACATTCATCCAGAGATTTGTGAGACTATCACAGTCATAGGATAATTTGCAGTAAAGGTCTAATATTGACTCAGATGGCTTAGCCCACAGGTTTGCTGCAAAATAGGATAATTCCATCTCACATGAAAGTCTGATACCACCTCTGTGACCATAGAGAAAAAGTACCAGGTACATTGGGTAAGGTGTACAGAGGAAGCAGTTTTATTTGATAGTGTAGTGGTTTGAACAATTTCTACAAGAGGGAAAATAAAGATCCCTGACTCTCAAAAAGTCTTTCTGTATTTTATTTGCATGACTTTTAATGCCAATTGCAGATATATTTTTGACAGCAAAGACAAGAATCAAGCCTCAGCCCAGTGGTCCAGGCAGTAGATATGACAGGTATTGTGTCACATTCCTAACCAGCAAAATCATATTTTGAATCACATTGCTGAAGTGATAAAACATGCATATCTGTGTGCTTCAATCTGAAAATGGAGTTGAGTTCACTTCTTAGAGGTCTACAAGCCAGCCCATTTCATAAAACTTATGCCTCTTTCTCACACCAGATTTTAAAAGAAAATGGTATAAAAGCTGGTAGGGAGTTTAATTTTTGTGGAGTAGTAGGCAGCCTTTGAAAACCTGTCACAAGCTGTAGAAGAACTGGTGACGTCAGAAATTTATGCAGTAATCACAGCACAGAGATTAGGACAAGGATTCTATGGGGAATGGATGACTAGAAGCCAAGTTGGGGAAAAGAGGCCGACAAAAATAAAGATAGAGAAGGGTCATAGGGTTATGGATAAGTACCCTGGAGGAAAGAAACTAGAGGCCTGAAAATAGCCATGCAGGAAATCTACTTTTAGGGTGTGAAATCCAAACCAGTAGACTTAGATTGTATGAACACAGAAATTGAGGCTGAGAAGGGGCTATGCAGAAGGCAGGACTGAGGTGTACCTGAACAGAAATGATCACATAGGTGTGAGGAAGGCAGATACAGCTCTGCACACTTTCTCCAGAGCTGCGAGTGGAGCTCCAGGCTCCTGGCATTGGCCACTCATCCAGTGCTATCCGGTATCTCAGTGGGAAACCTGTCATCCTATATTGTGCTTGCCCCATAAAAATGATCCTCTGTTACTGCCATCAGCTGCTCCCTGAGCTGGAGTGGTGGAGATCTCTGCAATGATTCCTAAAGCTTTATCCTGCAGGATGCTGGTTCTCCGAATAACATTACTCCGGGCTTTGGAAGTAAAACACAAGCAGCACTCATGCTTGTGTTGTTTTTTGTGATGAATACTCGACTATGGAATTTTAATTATCCTTTTTTTTTTCCTTTGGTGCGCAATAAATATCATATGGATTTAATCACTGTCTATGGAGTTAATAATTGCCTTGCATACCCAAGGAAGTCAATTTACTCAAGAAAAGGTCAGAAAACAGACTGTAGTATTACTCCTTCTGCCTTCTGACTTCGAACAGAAAACACTCCAAGTTTTCTGTAGATCTCATTAAGCTTCTAAATTCAAATCTACATTTTTAAAAAGATGAATTTTCACAGGCAAGGCTCTGAACTTTTTAATTAACCTGCACATGGCAATATTTACCAAAATCAATGTGATAACAGTCCAATCTATATTTCTATTATAAAGCTGCTTCCCTCCTCCAGACACAAACAAACCTCTGCTGACCAGCTTTTCCATCTAAATTCTACATGAGGAAAAATCTATTTTTTCCTAACAATAAATAAGAACAGTTTTAAGAGGGTTACAACAAGTCAACTTGTGAATGAAAACAGTCCTTATTGACTTGTACTGATTGCTTTCTTTCTGAAAATAAGTGATAATAATGTGAAAAAAGAAATTAAAAAAAACCCCAAACTACCAAGATAAAGCCATACTTTAGTAACTTTACAGGGCAAAAGCTGTGTGGAGACAATTCTTTAGGACTTAAGGACACTCAGTATTTCATGGAACTACCACACTTAACAAGTCAGATGGCTTCTATTTTGATATGGGAAAATTGTTTTGTTTCTACACAAAGCAGGGATACTGTTTTGCTTTCTCTGCTTAACAAGATAGATCACTTTTATTTTGATATGGGGATACTACTTTAATCCTACCGCCTGCCCAGCTCCCTTTTTGCTATGCCTTGAATCCTCCCAGCCTCTCGGTGTTCAGAGCCACCAGCCAAGCTGTCAGGCTGTCCATGCACTTCTAAGTGCTGCAGGGAGCCACCTGGCCAGGAGCAAAATGCCAAGGAGAGGGGAAGACAAAGCAGCAACAGCAGCAGCAAAAATGGTGGAGCCAGCTTATTGAAAGGGGTCTTCTGCTCACAGTCCTCAACCAAAACTCCGTAACTCCTGTCACACATGGAATCATTTCCTCTGACAGCTCAAACCTGGCAGCCAAAGCACATGTGGCACTTTCTCCATGGTCATTGTGATGGTATTGTGCTGTTCCTCTTCTGCCAGTTAGGATGCTATCATAGAATCATTTCAGTTGGAAAAGACCTCCAAGATCACAGTGTGTCCTTTGACTGATCTCCCCCCTATCAACTAGACCATAGCACCAAGTGCCATGCCCAATCCTTTCTAGAAAATATCCAGGGAGGCTAAAGCAAACAAGAACAGGTGGACAGAGCTAGAGCACGAAGCTTTGGATAAATAAGACAGAAAGTTAGAAGAGATATTTAGATAGAAATATAACATACCTCCCCTCTGCCTTAGACCTCAGGGATGTTACCAGGGGAGAATAGGACGTGACCAGCCCAGTGGCAGCAGGGTGGCCTCTCCTGTGGCCTTGCTGATGTGCACTGTTAGACATACACAGCTCTGTGCCTCCTGCCGCATCCCCCATGGGTGGCATTGGCCTCCCCTCTCATTGAGAATCATGGAGAATGTTTTACCAACTCTCCCCTGCCCCTGGACAGGTACAATCCATGTTCCTAGCACATGTCAAGGGAAATGAGAGTAAGAAGGGTCAGGAGAGGAAGACTGCAAAATGCTAGCTATTTTCCCATCTGCTGCTTTAGTCAACTTTAGAGGCACTCAGGGAGGGAAACCCAGTCACCCTTAGGAAGAGCAGAAATTCAGCTGCAGATTTGGAAATGCCAGAATTAGCCTTAGGGGCCTAAAGAGCTATGGGGAGACGATCCACAATTGCAGTTATTTCCCTATAATAACAAATACTGCTGCAGATTCAGCCAATGGGCACGTGGAATGGCTGTTACTGCAATGAACACACTCAAAAGCTCCAAGGGAGCTGTGGATTACCAGTGACTTTACAGAGGCATTTCTAATAACTAGAGCCAAGTTTTCAAAGTTACAGGGGAGGGAAGAAAATATGCATGTAATGGTAGCATATGGTTGTTCATGAAAATAAAATTCTTCAGTTTGTTTTGAGATCTATGTCATAGAAATCATAAAACATGCACATTCCTTGCCGTAATGGGATACCATTAAATAATTTTAGTTTTTTCTGGAATATTAGGTTAAAGACCTGCTATGTATGGAATTTAAGTTATATTATTATTATTATTATGTTAACTTTGATAACAAAGTAGATATAAAATTAAATAGCAGAGTTTGCCATGGAAAACAAATCAAGCTTAATTACACTTCAATTCCTTAGTGTCAGAACAGCAAAGTAATAAGGCATTTACAGTTTAGCCAAGGGAATTCACATTTCATGATAAAACAGCAGCTTTATCTCTTCTTATCTCTTGGTTCTTCAGAGTTTGAATCCCACTGCTAGTGAACTTGAATCTATCTTTGGAGGTTGAATACATATTTTACGTAAATAAGCTATGTGACAGTGAAGATATTACTGTGGAATACTGTACAGTACAATCAAAAGGCTCTATTTCTTCCTGGAAATGTAATGCGGCATGGAAATGGCAACACACTTCAAAACAGATTCCAAGTGACTTAGGACATCATACCATGAGAGGTTTTTTTGCATCTCAACTGAATATTAATGAATTTGAGTGTCCACTCTGATTCCTCTATGATTGTTTCAATGCTATATACTCTTCATCAAGACCTAGTTGTAAAATCAACTGTGTATTTATAATTTATCAGAGTACTGAGTGAACTAGATTTCCCCATACCAACAAATGAGAGTGCCTTCACTCCATTGCCTCAGTGGGAGTTGTAAGAATTCAGTTCACCACTGTATCTTGTTCTTAATGCAATCTACTTGAGTTTGTGTTGTTGTTTGCTTTAAGAATAAGATAAGCTTCTAAATTCTTGTTCAAACACAGAAGAATTATAGTTTTTGCTAATATGCCTGCTAATAGGAGTGCTGAAATAGCAGAACCTGGTAAGAAGTCAGACAGTCACACTTTCATAAATCATTCATGTAGTAAGCAGCTGGTGGTGCAAAAGTAATAGCACCCTCACTGCTACGCAGCTGATAAAAACATTTTGTCTTCTATGCTGAATTTCACTTCACCCCTTATATAGTCAGATATCACTCAGAGTGAAAAAGGCAAAGAGAGATAGAACAGTCCTGGAACATATAGTTAAAAAGTCAATGATTAATTAAATCTTACACCCTAATATCTTTTATGGGAATGAAAAGACTGAGTTGATGCATTCGGTTAAAACACACTTTACATGGTGAGACAGGATGGGGGTAGAATGACCCATGAGAGATTCTTTCCATTCAGGCTGTCATGCAGGCACAGTGACTCAGGTGACAGGTGCTCACTGACTCCTCTGCAGCCCCTGGAGAACCTGCACCATCTAGGCATTATGAGCATCACAGAGCCAACACGTCTGCACCTCCAGGCTGAACATAAGACCCAGTAAACTCCACCGTCAGCAGCAAGAATTTAAAGATAAGTTTCTGGTGTCCAGTGCTGCTACAGAGCATGAAGTACGTGTTCAGCATCTATGCAGAAAGTGGGATTAGGAGGCAATAGTCCTCATCTCTCCTTTCTGTGCTTTCTTCCTAGTGGCAGAGCCTTGGCAAAACTGCATGTTTGCAAAGGCAGGGCAAAGGGAATTAGCCGTGGAATACAACAGCCAGAAAAAGAAATGTGTAAGTACCAGAAATACATAAACAGCAAATTATTTGTTAAATGGAACAAGATAACAGCAAATTTTTGTCTTTCTAGTTTGTTGTACATCTCCAGAAAGCCCTAACAAGACACTGTGAAAATCCATTTTTCCTTGTTTTGCCGGAGACTTCCCTGTCCCGGGTTCTCCAGCAGTGTACAAAAGTCCTTTTCTCACCAGCTGTCTGAACCGAAGAAGCACTCTGGAGTCCTTAGTTTGTGTTCTCAAGGCAGTTTATTAGTTCCTTATCAAAAGTAGATTTCTCTGCCCTGCTGAGGTTGACACAGCAAAACTTTCAGAGACACACTGTGCCCTGCACACTGTCTGCCCTGCACACTGTCCTGCACACTGTGCCCACCCCGGGTCAGCTCTATTCTTTTATACTATCAACTACGTATCCAATGTTTACCATTAATTTCCAATCCGTGACCCTTACATTACATTGTCCAACTCTCTGACAAACCAATCCAAAAGTGCCAACATCACCAAGAAGATGGAGGTTAGGAAGAAGAAGAAGGGATAACATGCCACGTGTAAGAATTCTCCATCTTGACTCCCAGATCCCCCTGTCCAGAATCTCAAACCCCCCTGGACATGGGTCCAAATCTTTCCATTTTCATCTATAATTATTACTATTCTACTCTTTAAACTCTGGTGACTTGCGATTCTTCTTATAAGTTAGTAATTTGTCTCATGAATTAAAATCAAAGCCACAGGCATTCTCAGTACCAATCCAGGGTCTCCAACATCTCTGGCAAGGCTGAAAAGCCTCCTGACCAGGGCCTGGATTATTCTGAGATGCCATAGGAACCCCCTGGGTTCCAACATGTTTGTTTGAAATTGTTCTTAATTTCATTGAAACATAGGTTTTTGTCTGGAACAATATGCTACCCGCAGGATATGAGAGCTCCAGATGCAAGGATTGGCCAGAAAGAACTTTATAAGGAAACTTCTGGGAGTTACTGAAGCAAATATTGCTGATTCAGATGTCTTTTACACTTCCTCAGCGACCTGACCCTTTTATGAAAATTAAAATATTTTTGTCTGTGTGAAAAACACTGACATGCAGAAAGGCAGTAAATAGATGACCAAACTTGTAGCCACCAGCCCTTCTAATTGTGGCTGTGTATCACATGCAAGGAAAATGCACACAATCTGGTCATGCTGTGGTCTGTGAAAAATCTCTGTAAGCCAGCAGGCAACAATAGCAACTGCCCCTTTCCTCCTTCCCAGGCTGTGCTTGCTTTCTTCCAGTGGTCTTGCTCTCAGAAACTGCTGATTAAGAAAGCCCTCAAAATATCATGACCCAAGTGGAGAGGAGGAGGACAAGAAGGGAAAAGAACAGATAATATTTATGATTAAGAATCTCAATCACTCTAGCATAAACGATGAACTTAAGATCATTGGCAATAGAAATAGTTGACTTAACAGATGGTAGGCAGCTCCTATCAGAGGAAACCATTTTGAGCATGAGCTTAATTGAATAGTTCAGATCTGTATAAATTAGCGTGTTTTAAATCTGGGAATATATTCAGCTTGACTTTCAGAATAATCTTTTAGAGGTTTTAGGATCCTCTAAGTGAAAAAATTATTGTCAGAAATTGATTCCAAATTTTCATGTGGTAGGTAAGAAAAAATGATTGTCCTATTACCTTACTTCAGAAAGCAAATGTTTGGTAATGCAAGCTGTACTCTACTCCTGGTGCTCATGATCATTAGAGTGTTTCTTATGGAAGTTCTCTTAAGTAATTCCTAGGGGTAAACATCTGCTGGTAAAAATTTTTATTGGATAAATAATTTGAATTTACATTAATTGCCCTATTTGATGACCTTGCAGTAAAAAGTAATAAGTAAAAAAAAAAAGTAGCAACAAAGCTTCTCTACAGTAACCCTTTTCTTTAAATTTTCACAGTACTATGGATTGCCTGTGTGTGACAGGACATGAGCTCAATAAAATAAATTGTTATGAACACCCAAATAATTCTGAACACCAGCATGTTCGTCAGTACAATTGCACACGGGAGCTGTAAACAAGTGCTGCACAATATGCTGACATTTGCAACAGAAGTGTGGCCAGTGCGTTTCCATATATTGTGGTGGAAATGATGGGCTATTCCTGTGAGACAAAGTGAACAGAATTCAGTACAGGTAGAAGAGCAGGAATAAGATTTATTGCCTAGAAAAAATCTAAACAAGAGACCAGTGCAAATTTACTTAATTTATAAAGCTTATAAGAAGTTTAGAAGGTAGGGTTCACAATGGTGAGGCCTATTCTCCACTGCTTTACACTGTGTACAAACAATCCCCAGGCTGAAAAATTCCATGGAAATAAATACACAGTGCAAGAGCAGAGTGAAAATATCGGCCAAAATCTCTGCCAAAGAGTTGTCTCATTTCAGCACATCACACCCCGTAAACCATTACACAGATCAAGTAAATTTGAAAAATGCATCTTTCTTAAGTTTGTGCTCTGTCCTGGCCCTCTGCATATCTGTGAACATTTTCATAGAGTACATTTCCAACTGCTCTGATGTCTATTTTTGCTGCTAAAACCTCACAAATTCTCATTTTTTTATTATTTTTGCCAAGGTCAAAATGGTTTGAGCTAGGTATGACAGCAGGAAAAGTTGCCTTCTGCCTGTATTTTGGCATCAAAGAACCTTTTTGTTTATGAAAATACTCTCTTATTTCAAGGTAACTCATATTAATTGCAGGTGATGGTCCCAGTTCCCTGCTGGCCTAAGCCATTCCAGTTCCATCAGCTTCAAGGCACTCGTGTGCCCATCAGTCTTGCATTTCTGAAGAAACTATTGTGAGTTAGTGACAATATTGATCTACAGCAAATGCTTTACTCCACAGAACCTGTCTCTGTACCCGATTCAGCTCCGTAGCCACCTTATTTCAGCAGCACTCTGGTTACTTTGAAACATAACTTTACATTTGTAAAATCAAATATATGTAAGCATATTTGTCAAACAAATTGTAAACTCAGGTGAAGACTCCAGGCCACTCACAAAGGACTAAATACTTATTTCACGTGGGTCTCCACCAAAATTGAATCAGATTCTGTACCCTGTTATAGGAGGGATCCACACTGGCTGGTGTGAATAGCATGAGAGCAAAGTAGGTAGTTGTGGCCTGACCCCATAGGAGGCAAGTATGAAATTAGCTTTGTTTCTCTTTAGAGCATGAACAATGAGAGACATCCAAAGACTACAATGGTTCAAAACCCAGATTTATTAGAGGGAAAAAACCTAAAACAAGGTAAGATAGATGCTGCTCCCTACCATGCCCTCCCAAGAGACATCTTCCAATTTGGTTTTTAAGTCCAGTGATTTTTCAGCAAATTTCTGGGCTACCCTAAGTCCTCAGAAAAGGGCTACTGTAACTCCCCAGGAAAGCCAGAGGCATTGCTTTTGGCCTGTATTCTGCTTTACAAACAAGTCCTTTGCTCCTCTTGGAGGCCCATGGGTTGTGCCACTGCAGCCATCCCTCGCAGAGAGTATCTCTAGCTCCTCTGCTGCCCCATACAGCACCCTGGGAGCTGCTCCTAGCCAAGCCTATCCATCTGTTCAAGGGAAAGGCTAGACCAGTCTCCTTTTCCTTGGGTTACCAGCTACTGAACCTTCTGTCCTGTACTCAGGACAATATAAGGAGTTCTCCTACCTCCTCATTGCCTAGTTACACCTCCTAGCAAGACATAATAGATGGAATATTTACAGTAAACTGGGCCCAAAACAGTTCTGCCATCTGTCACAGTTGTGAATAATGAGCTCTTCACACTTCCACAGAGTTATGCATTCAACAATCTCCCCATAATTGTAGATAACAAATGTAGACACCTGACATTCCACTGATGGCTGTATTAGTCCCAGTTGACAGATGGGTAAAAGAGGGTGTGAAGCTATTAAAAGTAGATTTTTACCTCATATAATGGGAGCAGTCTAAATATAAGGCATCTTGTCTATTTCACTTAGATAGGTTCTGTCTTTCACCTGTAGAAAGAGACAGGCACCTCCAGAGGGCCTTATTTATCACTCATTTTCTGGACTCCAACCTTTGGAATTAACTGTCCTCTGGAAATTCCTGTCTGTATTCATTGACTGCAGAAGGAGACTTGATAACCAAACCTGCAATGAGACAGCTTCCTTTTAGATGTCTAAAATCAGGTGAGAAGATTTCATGCAGGAGTTGTTGTTAGGGATTTAAGTAGTGAACTGAACCAACTCCACAGATCTGGCCTCAAAGGGCAAGCAGAATGGCCACACCACCTTACCTGAAAGGAATAGGGGAAGAGGAAGATCCCAGCCATCAATACCCCTTGAAACACTCAGGGATGAAATGACATGTATTGTGAGAAGTTCACACTTTTGGTATAGCTGCTGACAGCTGGTTATGAAATCTAGTCTTTGGAAATTGGCATCTTTGTAGTGGGGAGTGGGAATAAAACCAAAGAGGAGAATTAAACAAGTGAAGTTAAGGGAAACCATAGAGGACTAATAGAAGCACAGCATACGTTTCCAAGAACTCCAAATAATCACTGAAAGTCACTGAAAGCTTTTTATCTCAATATCAGATTGGTCTTGTAGATAGGACAGGTGGTTAGTAGAGCTGTTCAGGCTACTCCTTACACCTGCCTGCTTGGAGAGAGGCATGATCTAGCTGAGCTAATGCCAGACTAAAACTTGGAAGATTTCATTTCCAGCTCTGTCAGTGACCTGAAACACAATTGTCACAGCCAGATCCTTTTCATGCTTCACTTTCCTGATTTATTGAGTGAGGGCAGTTACTCTAAGATTTCTTTATAAAATATTTTTGGTTGGCTAAATGGGAAATCTCACTCCCAGAGCTAAAGGTTCTTAATTACATCTCTAATGCCACCTTTTGAACTCACTTGGCAAAAAAATATTCAATTTTACATTTTTTTAGAAAGGGTAGAAAACTATAAATATAGGGAAAATTAATTACTAAATACATACATTTATGCAAATACAGGAAAACATCATTACACACTAAAGAGGAGTTCAGGCTCTGTTCAGGTGAATTAAACAGCAATTTCCCACCTATATATTTAGTGTTAGAATTAAGCCAACTGTGAGTTGTGTTGTTTGTTTTCAGGGGTGACAAATGCCAAGGATAGGAATAGTTTGCCTTTTGATTTAAGTAGAATTAGAGCACTTTGATGGATAGGTAGCAAGAAATTTACTGCATTTGGCCATGGCTTCTCCCACGTTCTCCCTCCAACAATCTGCAAATGTCCCTTGGCTGCTCTGTGCACAGATTTATCAAGCAGGGATGGAATGATGGGAGCATACCACTGAAGTAGTTACATTCATGTAGTGGGTGTGCTGGAGTGTTTAGGCAGTTGCTATGGCTCTTAATTTGTTCACCAAGTACATATTTTTCATCCTTCCAAGGAGCTTGTTTCAATAGGAACTTGCTAACAACAGCTTCACTCAGGCATTATCATGTCTGTCCAGGAACATGTGACTCCTTGGAGCAAAATCCACTGATTTTGAGATCAGTGAAAGGTTTGCCAACAAGGGAAAAAAAAATCTTTACTCTTTGTCTTCAAGACTGATTTCTTCTAGTTGTATATTTGCCCACCTGAAACAACGGAAACGCTTATTTTTGTGGAATCCTGGGATTAGTCTTGAAATTGTACTGTGATATGATTAATGGCCTTTAAGCTGAAGGACAGTACGTGTCAATGAGACACTAGGAAGAAGTTCTTTTCTTTATGTGTGGCAAGGCACTGGAACAGGTTGTCCAGAGAAGTTGTGGATGCCTATTCCTGCAGATGTTCAAGGCCAGGCTGGATGGGGCTCTCAGCAACCTGTTCTAGTGGTAGCTTCCTTGCCCATGGCAGCAGGGTTGGAACTTTGAAGACCCTTCCAACCCAAACTATTCTATGGCTCTGATTCTATCAGTTGCCACAAGGCACAGCAAAATGCATATGAGTGCCTGATTTGCATTACCCAGTTTTCAGATTATTCTCTATTAGATTCTATTGCTGGGTTTACCTTGTCTATGGATTTTACCTTGCGCTGGATTAACAATGAAATAAATAGTTTTATACAAAGTTATAAACCCTATGGAAAGCATCAGAAAGTTAAGAGTGTATTTTCAAGTATAAAGGTTACAAAAACTGGGAAGCCATGTGTTCCATCAAGAGTTTGTTCAGAAACCACCGGACCTTTCTTAATGAGGAATACCACTTATTTCTGCTTTAATCCGTTATACTGGCAGTAAGTAAGGCTGAAGAATATAAGAGACTGAAAAAAATGTTATCGACATAGTTTATTGAAAATAAACAGTAGAAATGTAAAGCTTGTTGCACACCATATGAAAAGTCCTTATTGGCAGCATCTCTTCTCAGATGTTGTGTACCCGTATCTATGTGCTTGCTCTCTATGAATGCTACAAAGCTGTAGGATATTTAGCCACTAACATGAAGCAGACTCACCAGCTCATTGCAGACAGAACTCAATTTTTTTAGGTACTTATAGATAGCAATTTTCTTCATTCCATTTCTCTTGATGCTAATCACTGTGGTGCGTATAATCTTCCAGATTAATGTAACATTTAAAAGGAATTGTTTGGATTAAGAATCAGTGAAAGTATTCGGTTGACCCAATGAAGACTTCTACCTTATGGTAAATCAGCTGGTAACTAAGCTGCACCAGGAGTTCAGACACACAGCTCATATCTTTTGCAACATGACATAGCCTAGGGCATCCATTGTGCAAGTAGGGCTGGAGGCTATGGCAGAGAACTGAGCCCTCTGTAACTGCAGATGGAGACCAGCTGCTGCATCTGAGAGAACCCCAAATAGCCACAGAACTCTGCTAATGGTCATTGAACCAGACTCTAAGTGCAGGAGTCTGGAGCTGAATCTTATCCTTAGTGGGTGGCAATTTTACAGGATAATATCACATAATCACAAATTTGACCTCCTTGTAAGAACCAAGCTGTCTTCTCAGAGTGTCAAGAAGATTGCCATATTTTCTTCAGAAGTGAATCAAAAGTGCAAATTGCACATACAATCACTGGAGTTCTAAAAAGTTCTAAAAATCTTCCAAGAACTCACCAGGAGATGGAGAAAGTTGGATGAAATTTCTGTTAGAAACATAATTTTATCTACCTTCATCCAAAAATGGTAAAATTGCCCTCATGCTTCAAAAACTGTTTAAGCAAATGTTTTTTATGGCAATGTATATTGTTTTTATCCATCATTGAGATGGAGTGGGTAGTTGTCTTGTTAGCTTGAATGAAGCATTTATGGTACTAAGCCTTATAAAAATTATTTTAATAAGGAATATTTGCCGTTTTTTAACTTTAGGCAAATAAGAAGTATCACTATCATATATAAGATTAAGTTTCAATTACTTTTAATATATTTGGTTTCTTTAAAATACTTGGTGAAATTGCCTCTGAAGCCATGGAATTCAGAATGTTGAGACCCTGGCTGTGGTAAGGAATTTAGTATCCTCTGAGGTATTAAATGAAAACTAAAATTTGGACTGAAATGGAATTCATTTGCTCAGAGTTGCCATCAGGACAACTCTTTTCCATTGACTCCCATGCAGAAGTCCCAGAAAAACATGTTGGGATCATGACAATGCTAACCTCTCTCAATACCTCTGCACCTGGTAGAGAGTGCTCTGGATGTGATGGGGAAACAAATGTAAGGAAAAAAATTGTGCAAGACGGTTGACTTTGAATGGGATTTTTAGAGATGTACAAAACTTGAGGGTTTTGCCACCTACCCCTGCTTTCCAAAGGACGAGCCACACAACCCACTTTAGATTATCTAGAGGTTTGTAGAGAAATACTGCTCATGAAAACTGGGCCTGGACACCACGTAGGGATAGTAAAAAACCCTGGAGAGGTCAGAAAGAGGCCTTCTCACCCTCTCTGTAACTTTGTTTTCTGTTCCAGACTAAAGCTAGTTTGCCTTTCCACACAGCTGCCCAATTTGACTGTACTCCTGCCTTTTTAAGGCTGCCTGATAACTGTGATGGTGATATATCTTAAGAGAGACCAATGACATTAAAGAAGTGCTCCAGGAAGGGGATACCTGCATTTCCAATCTCCTTCAGCTGATGAGGGCTCAAACCCATATTCCCAGAGGCTGCTCCACGGAGCACATTACAGACCCCTCCTGTGGGATGCAGTGGGAAGGAAAGAAAATAAGAGTATTTCTCTGGCAGGCCTCAGCTTGGCACACAAGATACACACGTTTAAAACAAAAACAGTGAAGAAAGAGCGTAACTGCAAGATTTCTTTTCAAATAACAGGCCCTGTGTTTCTGCTCCCTCACCCCTGGATGATTGCTCCAGCTGAAAGCCTGTTGTGCATAACTTGTGCAGTGATAGCAGCTTCTCTGAGATTCCAAGTTTAGCATGGACAGAGCGTAACTCCAGTGCCTGGGAAGCTTTCAGGTTAGCTGCAAGGTGCCTATTGATTTTGAGCTGACAGGCATTACAAAGTGCTGTGCTGCTGTCAAGGCAAAGATGCATAAATTGCATTTAAATGCAGTGGTAGCCAGGGCTGTAAAGACATGCACCTAATTCTTTGTCATCAAAACTTGGTGTCACAGAAATCTTCTAACACCAGCATTTAATTTAATAATTAAAAAAAAAATAGAGAAAAAAGAAGTAATTGCAAAATGCATCTTTCTAGATCTAGTACAGGTAAACTGGCAGAAACAAAGAGTGTAATGCAGTTTACTGCCTGGCAGGAAGAGAGCACACTGCAAATACTGTTTTCAAGTATCGAACAAAACAAAGTACAAAGGAGCATATCAATGAAGTCAAAGCAGCATCACTGAACACTGTATTAATTAATCACTCTCAGTATTAATGACTCTTTTTGAAAAAAAGTCAAATTTTCAGAGAGTTCTCCAAGGGAAAGAACATCACAGCAAACACCACAGAGCTACAGGAGCACTACATACATTAGATAAGGTGATGCAGATATTGTCAGTCTCACACAGGTGCCACAGTCGTGCTGATACACTGATCACACTATGAGGGAAAGCTGGCTAGGTGGGATCCAAGTTCAGACAGTATCTTTCACTCAAACCAGTTATCGTAATGCAAATCTGCCACAAACTCTGCTTAAAATACATGGTAAGAATGCTATCAATTTTTTAGAAATTTGGCAATAGGAGGCTAGTTTTTCAGCAAAACATCATCAAATGACACAACGTACAGAAAGTACGTATTAGATCCTTTAGGACAAAAAAATGCTGTTCCAGAGTGCATAGAAGATGCTTTTGTCCATTGTGGGGAAGTGTTACTACATTCATCATTGGCTTCATTTCTTTCCCTGTTGTCAGCAGCAACTACATCTGTCTTAGCAACTCAGGATATTATTAGGTAAACTATGAACATCCTCAGAGGCTGTAGGCTCGCGGGGCATCAATATATCTGTCACTTTTCAAAATCATCAATTACATGTAGAGAAGTGACTCTTCTCAGTGTCACAGCAGGGAATTTGACAGCAGCTTCTCAGTGCTGGCAGCACAGTTCCCATTGCACAAGTCACTCCAGGTCACCTAACCAGCTCAGTGGGGCAACCCAGCTTTCCTAGAGCTGCTGCTGCAAAAGCTCTCTCTGACTCTGGCTCCACATAACCCCAGTGAAGCAGTGATGTTGCCCAGGGTCTTATATTTGCTCCGAGGGGTAAAACATAATGGAGCAACTGGTGCCAAAAAGGTGCAGACAGGCAGGACTGTGGGCCCACCGCAGCTCAGATGCAGCCAAGTGTGGCAACAGGTATCCTCAACACAAAGCTCCTTACCACTCACTCACAACCAGCAGCCTCACAACAACAGCCCCATACCTCAGACATGCTAGAAATGCCTAACCATATTTGTCTTAGCACCTTCAGCACTAAAGTGCACTACACAAAGCCAGGCTGGTGTTTCTGCTGTGGCTGCTGTGGGCTACCTGCAGCTGCCTACAGCTTTGCAGTCCACCAGCACCATGGCCAGGCCCCAGGTCCATGGGGAAGGAGCTGGAGCTTGACTGTGGAGGTCGTCATGTTGATGACTGTGCTGAGCAAATCACTGCTACAGTCGGACTGCAGGGTGCAGGTGATATGGAGAGAGAACTCCCTTTCTTTGGAGAGTCTGCCATTGCAGAAAATGTTTTGTGACAAGTACCTTGTCTGCAAGGGCTGGCTGATCTGCTTGCTGTCAGAAGGCTGTTGGGGTGTCTCTGGAGGCGTATGCACAACGATAGTGGCAAACAGTACACATATTCCCCCTTTAGGCAGTTTCCTTGCCAGGGAAGATCATTACAGACAGAATGTACTGCTCTTAGTAAGCCCAGAAAATGACATCTAATAAAACTTAAGATTTTCAAAGGAGTACTGGGATCCTAAATGGTTTCTCTAAAGATACATCTTGCAGCTGGTGAAGGAAAGGAGACTGCAATGTTTTCCAAACTTGGAAAAGGCTCTAAGTACTCATACACTTGATAAGAATATTTTCGCTTTCTTTCCAGTCAGGCTGACTCCATAATGCTTATTGTGAACTACCCTGGGGACATTAGAAGAGAATAAGAAACAACTTCAATGACTTGATTGGTTTTGTATAAATGCATTTTTTCAAAACCTAATCTGGCTTCTCAAACTTGACTAGTAGAGACAGTGTTGCCAAAAATGTTATGACCTTTATTGCTAAACATGATGATATTAAATAAGGAGTAAGAATAAAATGTATATGTAGGAAGGCAAACAGAGACCTGATATTAGCCCACTGATTCTTTCATATTCATAGGAAAACATGAATTTGCACTCATATGCAAACACTGGGAATGAGGTGAAAGCTTCAATGGTTCTCTGTTGTGCAGTAAAAAGGCTGTCATGGACAAGATAAGATTCTCTAAATTACTGAACTGTCTATTATGACTACTGCAGAACTGAAATTTAGTTTCCTATTTTTTTTTTTTCTTTTGTCACTGGACTTTATTCTGTTCTCAGCCATGCTGGTATAAACCAGTGTTATTGGAGCCATATTGGAGCATAAAACTAGCAGGAATAAAAAGAGGTGAGGCTTCTTACTTTCAAAAAATACATATTATCAATATATACTAGAATTAGGAAGAACAATAAGTGTAAAAAGATTAATTTGGAATTCAGTTATATATTTGAAAATTATTACTCTGTTCAGTATAAAATACTGAAAATATAACTAGGCTTCTTGAACACTAAGATCAAAAGATATTTCAGCTGTCTATGACAACCAGGACACAGTGCCCACTTATAAAAATTACCTTAGTGTCTTGTATCTTTTGCATAGCAAGACATTTATATTGTTGAAATACACACAGCAGGTATGCACTAATTAGTCTGTTGATTGTTATTAATACTGATAGATTGGTTGCTGAGCTAGATTAGCACACATTCTCATCAGCAGGAATTGCTCTAAAAAAATCACAAAATAGCAACTGTAAACTATCATCTGATTTAATCTTGGATGAGGTGCTTGAAATTATAGACATCCTAGACATTTCTGTCTATCAGGGTCAATCTTGTGCAACGTCCTTCAGATTCTTTCCTTGCGCTACTCTGTAGTTCTGAATTGAATCCATATGTATTCCAGTAAAATGTTGTGGGTTTAATAATTATTTTTTTATTTAATTATGGTCAATTTTTAAATGAGAACTTGGAGAACTTTATTTTTTTAAATTCAAGGAATCACACAGAAAATAATTTTTATAGTCTCCTCGTTTCCCTTACATTTTTACGCATGTTCTTCCCTAGCTCTTTCCCACAGATCAGTTCAAAGTCTTTGCAAAATCCTCTTCTAACAGCTGCTGTAGTACAGACAAAGTAAAATTTTGGTTATATCAGCATTGTCATGAAATCATAATCTGTGTCAGCAAAAGATTCTCCCTGGGTGGGCACATGCACAGATTGTCTTAACCACTTTCCCTCATGAAATTGTGGGGTTTTTAGTTTCTTTTGATAGTAAAAAGACAATTTGGGTATTCATAAGAGATTTCACAGGAATAATAGCACACTTGACTTCCAGAGGCAGAGATACACAATATGCTGAGGGTGAGAAACCAGACTTCAGTGATTTCATATGGGCAGGTTTTCAAATTCAGAAGCTGGTGGAAACTGGCTGCTCAAAATCTCCTCAGATCTGGTCTTTTAGACTTCTACTGTCAAGTATACCCCAGACTGAAATGTTCTGTAATTGAATGTACTGCAGATTGCATCCACCAAAAAATAAATCTAAGTAACATGGTCCTGAAATTATCTGACCTGGATAGAAACATGTTCATAACTTTTAGAGGCCAACATTTGTATAAAATCTACCAAGTGAATAGTGATATGCAAATATAAAGTTTCTCAACCTTTTGAACTGAAGTCAACCTTAAATGCTGTGATGTCTTTCGCAAAAGGAGGGCTACAACCACATTTACATTCCTTCTTTGAGATGATACATCACTGGGGAGAATGTTATCATTCAAAACCTCCCCGTTTTCGATGACTGCTTGCCAACAAAGGAGTGCTGGTATAATCATGCATTCAGAAGGGTGTACAACTCCAATACATAGAGATAAAAAGTCTTCCTTGTCTCAGCACATATTACAATTGTACAAAGATGTTGCTGTATTTAATTATCTTATGTTTGACAATAGGATCAGTTTTCCTAGTCAGTTTGGCTAACTTGGTTAAAGATGGCTTGGAATATTCTCTGTCCTGCTGCAAAGCACTGTAGAGTACATTGCCCTTTTGCCCTTAATTTAATGACTTAAAGTAATTAAGGCCAGGAAGGAAGGGCTCAGCTTTTCCTTTGATGCTACCTAGACTTACTCCTAGTGTGCACAGCTAAATAGAAGAGGACTATGAGCTTATAGGGCTCTCACTGTAATAACGTAGGACTGTCTTGCATCTTCAGTGCTCTGTCTAAAATTGCCCTACAGTCAATATGTCTCAGACAGAGAGAGTAGATGTGAGCAAAAACTGAGCTGGGAAGAGAGGTAGCAAACTGATTTTTCAGGGCAGCCCTCCCTCATTTGTCAATCTAAAGCTACAAATCAATGACATTTACAGTCCTGCAAGGGTATTGTGCTATTTTTGTATTGATATACTATAATGTGAAACCTACCTAAAAAGGTTGGTATGGTGTCTAATCAGTGAGCTAAACATGTGGTAACTTCCAGGATCTTTTATTCTGGGGATGGGTGCATTTTAAAGTGACTCATACAGACATGCTAAAATATGTCAGGTCTGTATCAAAACAGAGGCAGACACTGTTGCAGAAAATGAGGAGACAGCTGTATTGGTTTTACCTGTCTCTGTTTATACACTTGGTATTTTTTTTGTTTGAGTGCATGAATTTAAATCTGGAGCATCTCTTAGGAAGAGCATTTCCTTTGCTCAAATAGAAGTTATTGAACTCACTACAAGGATAAATGGGTGAAATTAAAGAGCCTCTGATATATATAAGATGAGAATAGTGCTCCTAATGGTACCTTCTGGGCTTAAACTTTATGAATCTATGTTTCATTTCCTGCTTGCTCAGTGATAGAGATAAGATATCTCCAGGGCAAATACCAAGAGTCCTTCAGAGAACAACGAGTAGGCTATTAATCTCAAAGTGCCTACCTGCCTGGTTCAGGCTTAGGTTAACAAGCTTATTGTCACTTCTATGGCTTCAGATCAGAGGACATTTATCTGTTTTAAAATCTTTCTAGAGAGGAGAAGTGGAGAGCAAAGAGACCTGGGGAAAAGTGATGTAGGGGGACAAAGAAACCAGGGGAAGGCAACTTGGGGTGACTGTGAGAGAGTAGCTGTAAGAGATCATTCAAAACATCATCAAAAGCCTAACCAAACACAACATAATAAAGCCTAGAAAATAAATTCAGGTGTGGGTTATCCTTAGTGCTAGTTTAATTAAGTTCCCCACTTAGTTAAACTAGTGGAAAAAAAGTGCTCAACTGTGGTCTAGAAGATTGTTTGGGATCACTGTTCGCAGCTGCTGCTGGCAGCTTTGAAAGGATAATTGCCTCCTGACACCAGGCCCACTTAGTCAGAAACCAGAACCCAGCACCAGTAAAAGAGACTTTGGAACAGTCAGTACAGGAGTGACTGAACTGCAAAGTTTCAGTGAGGACCCTCAGAGGCAGTGTGACCCAATCTGTACTTGAGACACTCAAAGGCTGTAAAGAACATACAGATGCATGTTTTAGCCATGCCTTCCTGAGTCACAGTCAATGGCTGATCAACATGTGCAGAGCCTTCCTAACCTGTTCCCTATCACTATAACTCGCAATACTTTACAACCCACTTGGTCTTACAGCTTGGCAGCACACCTTCTCCGTTTTATAAATGTTGTGTCCATTTGA
Organism: Bombycilla garrulus; assembly: GCA_013400315.1. Classification (NCBI taxonomy): domain Eukaryota; kingdom Metazoa; phylum Chordata; class Aves; order Passeriformes; family Bombycillidae; genus Bombycilla; species Bombycilla garrulus. The sequence continues at coordinate 345,173 of VXBU01007345.1, forward strand.
TATTGCTAAGATATTTGCTACCACAGCTAAGGCACAAAGGTGGAAATTGGGAGGTTAGGTGTGCTCTGCATCTTTGCCAGAAGAGTGTCCATGATGTGGTGTGATGTATGCTACCAAGACCCTGGATCCTCATAAACAGAAATATACTTGTAATCTGACGTTAAAGATCTATAGGATGCCCAAGGTGGGTAGACATACTGGTCATACTGAGCATAGTTCACTGCAGTAATATGACATCCAGCATAGATTATAGATCTTGCCCTAGACTCTGCCTTGTTGTAGCTACTGATCAAATCCACTGGTCTCGGGACACATTATTTTTTCCATCTCATGTATGCCTGGTTAAGCTACCATCAGCTTTTCCTCACAACAACAACATATTCTAACAGAAACCATCTCTTACCCCTCCTTTGATTTCACATGTGGCTCTCACAGTCCCCTGGGTGATCTTTCCAGGCAATATCCTGTCTTCCTGATTTGTTTTTGCTTCTTATGAGTTTGTGACTCTTCCAATGAAGAATTGCACAGGTCGTATATTATCTTAACATCATCAGTGACCAGTTCTGCTATTAGTTTGCTATCTCTCCATTACTCTATCAGTTTATTTCACCCAGAGCCATTCCACTTTCCCACCTCTTGTTTTGTCCTTTAGAATATAGCAAGGAGATGTAGTCTCAAAATACAATCTCAACAGCATTCACATGCTCATGGCAGTTTCTTTCCTCATGGTATTCAGGAGCCTTGATCCCTTAAAAGAGTGTAAAGTAGGGAATAGCTGCATTTTTTCAGCAATAAAACTTTTAATGGTATTTGCAGGGATGCCTGCCAAGCTGGGTTATACTGATATGTCAGAAGCTCTGTTATGATAGCAGGCTGTGGATATTTCAGTTCAAAGGTTGCAATATCCTGCCAAAATAAAGAGAGATATATTTACATTATATATGGAGTGTATTAGAACAATCTATCTGTAAAAGAGAATGGAGGAAAGGAGGACGTTATATAAGTTCTGTCAAATTATATGAACCTGAATTTAACCCTTGGCAGCACTGTGCAAGAGTCAGGGACTGCCTGGAGGAGGTAAAGAGGCCAACTGGGGCAGCTCCTGGGCTCCTTGAGTCTGTTCAGTTCCATGTCATTCCTTCCACAGTCCCATGCTTTGGGTTCCAGTCATGTCCCTACATAAGGCTGATGCTAATAATCCACTTACATGGCAACACTAAAAGAAGCATAGCAGATGCCTATCCTGTGTTATACACTAGGTTAAGGGCTCCCTTGCAGTTGCCTAGGACATACTGATGGTCCCAAAAACAGCAGAGGAAAGTTTAGAAACACCATTATGGGGGCCAGTATCAGATCTGTCAAACCTTCTGGACCCAAAGAAGAAGTTTTGATGTTTTCTTGTCAGCGCACCAATCATTTCCACAGATGATTCATTTGTATGAGTAGTGTGAGCCAAAATTAAGTTCAAAGTCTGCACTTATACCAATAAAGAGTGTAGGAGGTTGTGGATTTTTTAGGATCCTAAGTGATGTCTTATGTAGTTTGAAAAGGATGCATATGTAAGTGTTTAAAGTAGCTCTTATTTCTTCTAGCTGCAACCTATCCCTAAATCACCGCTCTCCCCTGAGGTGTTCAGCCCTGCACCAGCTTCTTCCAGTGCGAATGTCAGCTGTTACACTGAGTGAGTGAAATGAGACAGAACCATGCTACTTATATAATCAGTTGTCACTTACAGATATTGAATATTGCATTTTACACCCCTTGATATATCCATAATCCCACACATGTATACCAGGAAAAAATGTGAATTGTTTGGAATAGTTGTGGTATGGAAGCAAATTTTCATGAGTCTGCAAATAAATAATTAGGATAAGGTTGATTTAAGGCATTAAAATATCCGCTTTCAATTGTCAAATCAGTTCTAAATGTATCTTCCAAGCTGCCAAGTGACTAAGAAAACAGTGCTGTTGGTGCAGGATTAGTCACTGTGTTGGGATGTGTTTCTGCACATGCCTTATGGATAGATTTATGTGGGTTGAGATAAACTGCATGTTTCTGACATGCTCTTCAGCATGAAAATGTGGCAGTGAGTGACTGTATTTGGGTCTTCTTGTGTCTTTACCCAAAGGGCTTGAGACTAATCTCTGAAACTGTTTGTCATGGTGTAATGACATTATCTACGTTGTGATGGCTTAATGAGTGAACTTTAATTTAATTAAAGTAAACACACTTTTTTTGGCCACAGCCAATGACCTTCAGAGGAGAGGACACCTAATGGTGGAAGACTGTCTGTGACTGCAGCTGTGAAGTTGACAATCTCAGCCATGTTGTTGCCTTTACCTCGGGCACCTGATTTCTTTACATTACCCAATGACTCCAAAGAATTAATGCAAGAACTATCTTTCTGCATGAAAGGAGAATGGCACAAAATTGTCCAGGCCATCTTTTATCACAGGAAAGTCAGCACTGATGGATCCCTAGGAATGCAGTGTGTGACTTGTACTGGCACTTCTTAAGAAAGAATTAACTCCAGCTTACATTCAATTAAACTGTCTTGCCTCAGATGGGTTAACACCACAAACATGTTTTCCTCTTCAACACAAGCAGGTGTAATCAGGAATACATATAAAAAGCTGATAAAACTGGGCTGGTATTATTTCTCATGGTTAAGTAATCCACTAAATTATTTATTCAAAGTCACATGTAGCCTCTAAAAGAGAATTTCCAATTTCTAGGATCTCAATATGGCATTTTTATCACATGATACCTCCACTAGGTTAAAAAGAGATTGTGCCTTCTTGTTACTTTTTCTGGTTTTCAAGTAAACTGTCTTGACAACTCAGTTACATTTTTCAATGCCAGAATAAAACTGAAATGAAAAAAAACCCGGTTAGATTAGATTAATGTCAGGCAGAAGACTAGTTGGATGTGATCAGTGTATTAATTTGGAAAAAAAAAATCATAATTTGAACAAATTTAACTTAAGTATCATATTCTGTAATTTGTACCCACAAATCAAAATATTTTCTTTCTTTCTCCTGAAAAAAAATGCAGGTATGATTTTTTTTCTTATAACTTACATTTTTTCAGTGCCTTAATCATAGAAATATTTTAGTAAATGTAATATCTAACATTTACCAATTGAATGGATTTAATATCAAAGCACTGACACATGACTCCTCAAATGCTTTCCAAAATTATCTTAATGTCCAAGAGAGTGACACTATTGCACCCATCACAAGATGGTTAAATACAGACTATGAATTGGAGGTATTGATCTCCCAAACTAAGCCACTAAATTGAGCTGAAGAGATTTTCTGTTATTTCTGCTGTGTTGATAATTTACCCTAAAGTTCTGAGTGAAACTGATGATCTTTGCACAGCCTTGTATGGCTTCAGCCTATCATTATTTTATTACAAAGCACTACGTTCTGTCTCTGTGGAGCCCAAAATGCCTGCTCTTCAGATAAGAGTTAGACCATGGTACATCAGAATACAATGCAATGTTGTCACAAGTGCTATTTCAAAGTCCTGAGGGTGTTGTAACATGGATTTCTTTTTCACTGGACATGTTAGCGCTTTTCAGGCATAAAATGTTCTTTCTGCACTCCTTTAGTTTGGACACCGTCAGCCTACCTCCAAGCTATTGGCAGTGAACTTTAGCATTCCTGCTGGGAGGAATATTAGAGGCTACTGATATCAAAGGCAGTTCACAGCACTGACTCAGACCCTGAGTGTTTTAGAACATAAGCTTGCAAGCTTGCAAATGGAAGTCTGGAGGCTTCAGTACAGAGACGAATCTATGAAAATTTTCTTATGTAACATGCATACAAAGTTTTGCTTCTAAAAAAGCTTTTTTTATTATTTTTCAGCTGTGCAAATCGTCCCTAGATCTCTATGCCACACACAGACTGCATAGAGACAGTCCAAATCAGGTACATGCTACTTGAGTACCTTTGAGGCCGATAAATGTGAGTGAATATGAGCTACTGCACTTCAAAGATTAAATATTTCACTTTATTTTTGCTAGTGCAGTTGCAAATTAAGATCAAAGCAATAAAGCTACCTCAAGGGCAACTAATGAGATAAAAGTTAGGTGTTTGCTAGTGTACTCATTATTTGTCCTGTGCAATGTGCCTTGATCCACCAGTCCTGCCCTGGGTGCTGTCCTCCAACACATTTCTGTATTGTCACATTATTCTGAATGTTCACTTGGTATGAAAAGACATTCTTTAATGCATCCATCCTACCTTTTCAAGTAGATCACAACTGGCCTGAACACTGACGAAATAAGCAGGCAAGAAGAGGCAGGCAGGCTGAAAATGCTGAAGGGAAAGAGAAAGGTCCTGAGAGAATGGTTTTAAAACAGTCTGTTAACCCAGATATTGTTTCCCTCAGACTCTCTAGTGGCTGGCTCACATAGAAATTTCATTGTCTATTATAGAAGATCAGCTGAAAAGAACTTCTTAATAAAAAATGAAAGTTTTAAATTTGCAAGCTGCTGGAGAATTACACAATTAAAAATAACCCAACACAGTTTAGATGAGAAAACACAAAAAAATGCCACTGAATAGGGTCAGAATTTTAATGAAAGAGAAAACGTCATCAGCTTCCAAAAATACTGCTATCCGTCTACTGTCCTAAATCCTTGGGTGTTTGGTACATGTTTTTCTCTACCAGTCTTCCTGTCTTTCTGGAGTTTTTTCTAACATATTTTCCTCCTTCCACATTGGTACATTATGTTCAAAACAACAATCTTACCATCCCCAAAACCAAAACAGAGGTCCACTGAATGAGCCAGCTGTAATATAGGAAAGATTAATTGTGAGTGCAGGGTTTAGAGGTGATATGGGCATATCATTCATGTCAGGAGTAAGACAGATTTATAGCTCCAAACAGGAGTAAGAGCTGCTTGCTTTAGGTAAAGAGTTGCTCTCAACCTCCTTTATTAAATCAATAGCAATAGAGGAGGACATCAAAAGATGGCCCTGAGCCCCTGCTTGCAAACCCCACAAGGGTCACACTCACTCCAGTGAGTGGAGTAGAGAGGCCCTCTAGACCATTTCAGACTTGCCTGACCTTGAACAACCACGTGGATGTTGGATAGCAACAGAACTCCAGAAGAGAGTCATACCACAATAACATTTTGTCATGAGTATCACAGAGGCTGCTCTGGGGTCTGGGACATAAGTGTTATTACATGTGTTTTTTCTCAGCTCTAGGTTCAGAAATAGCATATATGTCCTGTTGCAGCCCATCAATAAGACCCTGAGGCTTTTGTTGCCTGCACTGAGATGGAAACATGGGTGCTTGTGAGAATGAAGATCCTTCTGGTATCCTGAGGGCTGTGCAGAATGGAGTGAGCCAGATCTCATACAGGCTCATCAATACTGGGTTTTGGAGCTGGTCCTTGCACTGAAGTACTTTCCTACCTGTACCTGAGCACTGATTTCTAGAGACTGGCTCAGGATGGCCCAAAACAAAAATCAGATGCAAAAGGGCAATTTTCAGGTGTGAAGAATTTGCCTGGTCCCATCATTATTTATCAGAGTAGCTGTATCAGCATGACCCCTTTGTAGAACTCTACTGGAGTGCCTCATTACATTGACCTACATCCCCCAAAAAGTAGAATTGTATAACAAAGCAGTGATAGGCATCAGGGTTTGTCCTATTCCATTTCCAGTTTTGATGTAAAAATGTGAAACAATTTGCTCATTTCCAGCAAAAACAGGTGGCTTTTTTGTATAAAGTGGCTGCACCTCTAGGGGCAGTGCACACCTGTGCCATCTCAGGATGACATGGACAGAGGGGAAGGCAGAAGCAGTCTAATAGGTTTAGTGGGAAATCTTCTGCAGGACTTAGTATAAATAAAAAAGAGCACTGTGACTGTTTCTGCATCCAAAAAGCTCTTGAATGGGAGCTAACTAATGAGATTAAAATAGTAAAAAATAAGTCTAAAACATCTTATTTTTCAAAAGGTAGATGAGATAAACAAGTACTGCCTGATGAAGATGAAGGACTGGGCAGCAGCCGAGGAAGCAGAAGGAAAGATCAGGTTGACAAAATGTTTTCAGCTAATTGCACAGATCATGCCTTGTTGTATTTATGAGGGGAGACTCTGAGGTCCAAGTTAGGATAAGAGTTATTACATGTAAAGTATTCACCAAAATCCACAGCTGTGCATGTGTAACCTCATCTTATTTTTACTGTGGCAACCATTTTTTCCATCCAATTAACCAAAACCAACCAACCAACCAAAGTACAAAAAATGAGGTTTACACTTAAAGCTTTTCTTATTTTCTGAAACAAGATCACAAATCGAGGAGCTGACCAGAGTAACCACTCTCACTGATACAGCTTCATGGTAGATTCAGCTTTATTTGTCACAACTCTATCTTTTATATAGATAAAAATTGTTTATATTGTCATGGTAGAACATTCCACCCGATTGGTCCCACTTCTTCAACTTGTATCTAAACTTTTATTCTATTTGTATAATTACAAACAAAGATCAAGTTTCAGGCTTCTCTTCACCTTCATGGCCCTATCTTTCAAAGTGATTCCAAGGGCACAGGCCCCTGCAGGCCTTGCAGGCCTCTAACAGGCCTCTGTAGGCCAAGCTAGGCCAAGCCTGAGTTGTCCAAACTCTGATGCTGAATGACTTCTCTCTACAATTTTCCATCGATTTTACCTTTTTTTCTGGCAACAGAGAATTTCATGGTGGGAAAACACCAACCTGTCTTGACTAGGCCTCCTAATTATTCTAATTATTCTAAAACAATTTTTTTTTTATGTGGTCTCCGCTTGCAGGGTCTTGGAAATTAATTTCCCAATCATTCACAAGAAAAAAATTAACACTGGAAAACAGAATTATTGTCTCTGTAGTAGGCTTCCAGTACTTTGTAATATGATTTTATTGATTAACACCCAGAAAGATTTTTACTGAAGTCACACCATTCTTAAAGCAGCACTTCACAACATCTCTTGGTATCTATGTGTAGACACCAAGGACTTTATGAGCAACTGCCACAAGAAAATTTATTATTATACAGATGCATTTTGACTGTGACTGTCAAAACTGTTCCCACTGGGAATTTGGCAAACACAGCAAAAATGTGTTTGAGAGCTATGAGGATATGTCTAAATGAGTACATGCAGAGAGATTTGAGTTTACTTTAACCATGCTCAGAGCTGGTCCTGAAGTGCTGTTCTGTGCCTGAGCTAACACACCCTGCTGAAAAGGCAAGTTATGGTTTTGTAGGCTGGACCTGGGACTGTGCAAACATGCTTTCTGAACATTCAAGCCAGTATTTTCCAGTACAAACTGTGCTGGGGCTGTGAGCTCCGCCATGCAGGTGTGCCCATGGGTGCTTGAATCTGGCAAATTGAGGTAATGGCTTCTGCGCATGGGAACCCACCCCACGGATTCTTAGTGGATTTTTTTTTGTATTACCCTATGGATTATCAGTATTTCGATACTTTCCCCTTATTTTCACCCTTTTTTAGCACATTTCTGCTATTTGTCTCCAAGACAACTTGAATTTTTTAGCTTCATTACAGCAGGAGCTGTCCAGTCAATCATAATTATTTCCACATGCTTTGGTTGTAGGCACTTGTTACTGGTAATTGATGTCCCTGCTGGACAACAATATGCTAAAATTTAGCCCTTTATGATATATGCTTAATATATTCACATATATAGGTATCAAAGGAAATAAAGTGCTTCATCCTGTAACCTCTTATGAAGTCATCCAAGCTCTTTTCATTTTCTGTTTTCACAGTGCACTTATTTAAAACCTTGGACATTTGTCACACAAAGTAAATTACTTATAAAAAATCAATAAGAGTTTTTTTATGCTGTGTGTTACGTTACAGAATGTGTGCATGGGTGCACAGGGATGCAGCTGGAGTTGCTGGTAGTGGACACACAGTGGGGTTAGTAGTAATTATCCATGCCCTCATACATCCTTCTCACACTGCCAAAGAAGGACACGCAGCAAAGCTATTCTTCACAGAAAGAGTCATCATTGCAGTGTGCTTGCAAGCAAATTGTTTGCATTATAGAATAATCCCTCTGAATGTACACTGCTTTAAGAAAAGCACACTGTTTTTAAAGCCACTTTTCTTGCCAGAGATGACTGTTGTTGTCATTCTCCCATGTATTCTTCTCGCTGCTAAGTGATATTGCCAGCAAAAAAAACCAGTCATGAGGCCTATACTATAATACATAACAAAATAGATTTGACATTGTCATTGGCATTATCTCTTCTGACAACAGCCAAATGCTGCTAGCATGTTTATGTCAATAGCAAGAAACCTTTGGTACCATCTCTGTCTGTACGTAGCTGGCTGACAGAGCAACTCACCACCTGAGCAAAAGCTTTTTCATACATGCCAACTAATTTTGCCATGTCATCAGCCCAAATGACAGCAAACAGTGCTTCTGGTTCTGGAGGGAGGGTTCCCCACTCCAGAGCAAACTGTGTTGGAAAGAAAGGTGCTTATAGTGGCGTCAGAGACAATGTACTTCTAACATAGATCCCCTGAACTAAGAAATTAAAACTCTTCCATCATATCTTACTCCTCCCAATATAATGCAACATTTGTACTTCTGTTCCTTACTGTGAGTTAGTCAACCTGTGGCAGAAAATTGAATTTGGCACTGGCTTTCAGCAAGGTTAGAAAACAACTTTTTAAGACTTTTTGAAGTCTTGAATCTGACATTTTTTTTTTCTGATGCTGAATGAAACTGAGCCAATAAAATCCAAAAACAAATAATAAATAAAATTACAAGAGAGTTTTTCAAGAATAGCTAATTGTCTGGAGTCACAGCACTCACCTGAGGTGGGAAAGATCCCTTTCTAATATAATCTCTTAGAGCAATTTTAGAGCCAGTTCACTGCTGATTAGGGGCTCTTGGCTGTGTTGGTTGCTTCTGTAGGCCCCGATGCATTTGTCTGCCCAAATCACTGTATAGTCCCTAAGCAGGAAATAAACAGCATTTTATTGCGTTCATGCTCCACGTTCCTCTTTTTCTTAATTTAATCTTCACTGCCTTCCAGTACTAAATTGTTCTGCACTAAGTAAAGGCACTCTCAGCCTTACAGGACACAAGATAGTTCTTCAGAGCTAAGTCCTGAAAGACTTGGTGTAGGATAAAGGCCTCTGATCCCTTCCTAATGGAGTGCCCCTTTTCCCACTTCTGTGCTCTCCCTCTACTCTCTCCCTGCACGCAGATGTTCAGGGCTTCAGTGTCACAGGTCATCAGCACCCCTGCCCTAAGCCAAGCAGAGTACAATGCTGGTGGTGGGAGTGGGGGTTCTTCTTGCTCACCCCAGGGGGCTATTGTTATATATCATCTATTACAATGGGCTACTTCTCTTTTTTTTCCATTGGAAAGGTGAGATTTCATAAACATGAGATTTCATAAACATGAGATTTCATATATGCTGGATACTTCTGACTTGTTTCCTTTGATAACTCTAAAAGCAGTTTGCCCAGTCCTCAGGACTGCATTTCTCCAGTTAACCACTGATGATTTGTTTACAGCAGGTTACTTCCATGCCTGTAATCCTCCACGCTCTGTCTTTCTGGGCAAAGGCTTCTGCTACAGTACAATTCCTTTACACCACATAATTTTACTAGGGTCAAAAATATATTTTAGGGCATGAAAGAAAGAACAGCTTGCCAAATAGCATCTGTGTGAACATTATGGTAATTCCAGATGATTAGATAAAGCTAAGCAAAAGTAAAACAAATTAGACAGCATCCACATGTTCATTAGGAAGCTGCTGGTAACAGCTGAAGGAAGTTAAAGCAAAGCTGTAGGCAGCCCAAGACAAATCCAGCCAAACCCTGACAAGTCCAGGGGCCTCCTGGAGTTCGAGTGCAGCTCCTGGTGCATTGCTGGCAATAACAACTGGCATCTTTTGAGTTACAGGACTGCACTTAGCTGCTCAGGACACTGAATTTCTGTCATCTCAAAGAATGAAAACTCTTAAAAATTTTACCAGAGTGCATAAAACTGGTTAAAAACTTCCAGCAGTGTCTAAGATCAGGAGTAACTGGTGACTTGTGACCTCGCGGCCTCAGTGTCACAGGTTCCCAGCAGGCCTCCACTGGAGCAAGATGGGCACTGTCCTCAGCCTGCCCCAGCCAAGCTCCACTGCAGGAAAAGCCTTCTCCCTCCCTGCTGGGACACAGTGATGAGCCAGATACTGAGAGTTCCATGGGCTGCTCCATCCACCTACGAGGGTCCTGACTGACACCTTACTTAACTTTCCCATCCCTTCTCATTGGGAATCCCTCACTGCTGTTCAGCAGCACCACTGGAGGCCTTACTAGCAAGCCTCCTAACTTGAGATATTGGTCTCTGCTTGATTAAAGTCAGCAGGTGTCTGAGAATTTTATCCTAGAGAATTACTTGACAAATGATAGATCTTTCTTGAAATTGCAGCAATTCCTCCAAAAGCCTACAGGATCTGGATGCAAATTTCTAATGAAGACACTTTGTAGAATAGTCTCATTGATGCTGTTCAGTGTTAGCACCAATTTGTGGCTTGTTTTTACAGAAACTGTGGATGGAAGAGGTATTAAATAGATTTTACCTTCAAATGTAATTTGATTTGCTACTATATATGAAAAGCATATTTCTTTTTTGCTGTATGTGTACACTTCTATTTTTTTTCAGGAATACCTGCAAGTAGCATATGCTTCTTGCTATAGAAATCAGATGGTTTTTATCTGTCTTATCTTTTTCAATGAGAAAATACAAAATCAAATTGAAACAGCAGGCGAAGTAGTATATATATGCACAAAGCAACATGCAGTCATGCCTCCTTCAGGCTGGAGCTGTCGTCACTTACAGTAAAGCCAACAGACTGCCTGTGCAAAATATGCCAATAACCCATCTTTCTCTCCAGTTCATACAGAGCTTTGCATGAGGTGTGATCCAAGGGAAGTACTGGTTTTGGGAGAGAGCCAATATCTGAGAATATTTTCCTCTCCATCTGATGTGAAAGTGCCTCAGTATGGTGCTGCAAACTCTAATGATTCTGGCTGACAGCTAGTCCAGATGTCTGAGGTCACACGTACCACCACACCACCAACTGCATCTCAAAGAGACACGTGAAAGCCAGCACTTCACACACATCAGAAGTCTGTAAGGCTGAAAAAATATTCTCGATGAGGCACAAGGTGATTTGGTGCCAAGTAGTTTAAAAACCTTCTAAACATATGTGTTTACTTTGCTCTGAGGCACCAAGTTGACTTTGACCACCGCAGAAATCAGATCTATAAAGGGAATTGGTTTGAAGTGTTGAAAAAATTCTTTTTTTCCCTGTTGTCTCTGAAATGGCTAGCTGTCATCTGCAGATTTTTTTACATCATGGAAGCTTGAGGGGCTGCTAACACAGACAAAGGAGCAGAGAGGTACTCTAGAGCAGCAAGCTGTGAGTAGTGGAGAAATTGGCCCATGTCAGAGCTGCTGCTACTGTGACCTTTTCTCCCCAGATTGTCCCACTTATGTCCTGGTTGGTGATTTGTCATGCCCTTAGAGCTGTGGAAAAGCAAGTTCTCAATCTTAAGTGTTTTTTGCAAAGCATTTTTGCAAAGCATGTTTGTCATAAAGCATTTTCAGCATATATATGGAAAAAGAAGATAACATAGAAGGGATCATTCTTGAGCTATATCACCACTTGCAGATAAGGTGAATGTCTGCTAGCAGAGTACTGTTTATCTTGGGAAAATTATGTTTTTACTGATATCAAAGCAGTCTTCTGTCTGTCAAAAGCATCATTTGTGCCTTGTTGTCCTGCCAGAGTGATTTGGGTAGTGCAGGAACACAAGAAAATCCACTATGTTTTGGGGAATTAGAATAAGGAGCAGCATGCTAATTTTGGGGGCTTTCCACCCACCGCAGGTGAGGATTTATAAGCCTGGGCAGGAGAAAAAATTAAGAACTGGAGTAGTCCACTTGGCCACACAGATCTTCAGACACATTTTCAGCACCAGGCTGAGCCCTCCTCTACACCCCATGACTGCCATTCAGCAATCTAATTCCTTTGTGTCACCATGCATTGGGCACCCACTCCCCCACAGCTCTGACACCACTCCCATGCCTGGCCCTTTGTGGATCCCCCAGCATTGCCCAGCTCACATTAGAGCTCACATCCAGCAGGGAACAGTGCCCTGCAGCTCCTGGATGAGAGTTCCAGGAGCAGCTTTGTATCTTTCAGTGTGCATGGAGGTCCTTCTCTGGTTACCCTTTTGTTTCTGCAGAAAAGCTCAGTAGTACTTTAGATCTCTCAGTGACTAAGCCTGCTCCAGGTCCCTCACCCACTCATTATACATTTGGCATCATTAGTTGCCCCGGTGTTAACCACACTGAGGCTCTGGAGGAGCTGGGCAGCTGTGGTCACTTGCATAATGTATGATGTTCCTCCAGCAGCGTTGTACTCCTTTGCTCTCTCACAACAATAGAAAGCTTTTCTGGGTTTAATTTCTTCCCCCTTTTCCTCTCTTCACCGAGTCTTATTCGCCTCACTGGGGGTCACCATTACTCGGCATGACTCCCTCAAAGCACACACCCCCACACTGCCTACCCACTGCTGTTTGCTCTACTGCCGGTGCCTGAGGCTATCCTGAGGACTTGTTCTCTGACAGTGTCTATTGCAGTTCTCTGCATTTCCTTGTAGTTTAAAAAAAAACCAAAACTCTGCTGTCTGCTATCTTTTTCCAGGTGCACCATGACTGATTTTTATTATTTTTGTGTTAAATGAACCCTTTTAAGAGACTGACTTTTAAGTAAGAAGATTAACAAAAAATGGTTTCTTTGGGTTTTTTTGGTGGGTTTTATTTTTTTTGTTCTGTTTTTTTTTTTTTTGTTTTTATTTTTAAAGCATGGTATTGCTGCTGCCTGTGGCCACATCTGGGGCTGTGCCCTCTCTCCAAGCCCAGGACCTGAGGCAGCTGGCTGCCATGGTCAGAGAGGCTATCTTTAGCTTTCAAAAGACCACTTTTTCTCCTCTGGCACCACCAGGGACTATTTTCTCTGTTGTTATAACTGTTCAGCCTTTCAAAGGTTATTTTTAGGATGCTAACCTTTGAGATGAACCTTCACACTTAATCTCACCAGGTACTTGCATGACTGTTGGGAATAATCAGGTCTATGAAATTTTAAAGTGAACCACATTGATCTCTCAGCTTCATTTCACAGCTACATCTCTCTTGCCTATATAAATATGTCTGTGTGTGCACATCCAAAGATGGGATGGTGTTGATGGAGCAAGATGCCCTTGAACATCTGAAAGTCAATTACTTTATTGTATCAAAGCCAACACAGTTGACTTAAGTCCTGTCAAGGCAAGCAAAATTACTGAAGGTAAATGAATGTAATGAGGAAATAAAAGTTGTAATGGGTTATGACAAAACCTAAGCTGGTCTCACAATAGAGTAGCTCTACTGGCTTCAGACACTCTCAAATTTATATTTCTATCAATTAAAAACGATTAATTAATTAATTAATAATTAATTATTTAAAAAATTAATATAGATTTGTTCTATCTTGTTTCCATCGGGAGATATTTTAAAAATTCCTTTGTTGTTCACAGCTGGAAGCTCTGGGTTTCATGAGTACAGTGAAAGACTTTATTGTGCTATCTGACACTATATTTACATTTAAGAAGGGTATAGCATTCCAAACCTCACAATATTTTTTCGGTACAAATGGCTCTCTGAGTTCCATTTAAGGTTAGAATCACTCAACAAATACTGTTCAAGCTCTGCAACAGTTTTGAGAGAATAATTCCAAATGTCAATAAGAAAGTAATTTATTTTTATATACTATATTTTAAATTCCATAGGTATCTATTTCTTGTTGTAGCATTTCCATGTAAATTTCAGTTATACCCAGCACTATGCATGCTTTTTACATTCTGCCTTATCAGATCTGTACAACAGGTTGATTGTCGATACAACAATGTCCATCGCATATTCTTTCTTAAATTATTTTTTTAAGAATTGTGTTCCCATGCTTCGTTTTCATTTGCTCTTGTAGCCTGCAGCTGATGTCAAACTTCATCCCTATTGCCACTAACTACTTTTGTTAGTCAATTCACATTTTTGCAGAACATGTTTGTGTACTATAAACAGTAAAGACAATGTGAAAAATAAGAAGAATGGAGAAATAGATGAACACAAAGAAATAAAACGGCATTCATTCTGCTCTTCCATAGTGTTGCTAATTCACAAATACTTAGGCATTCCTCTTTTTTATGGAAATGTTTATAAAATCTCAAAAGTTCAGAAATCTAATATAAAATGCTTTTGTCAATTTGTATATTTGTTATCTCCCTCTTTGTAAGTTTTCTTTGTTCAGTCTGTAAACAGAAAGAGTATTCAGTGAAAGAAAAGCAATCAAATTCAGCATAATGTTAAGAATCCAAATGTGGAATATCTCTGTGTTGCCGCTGCGTACAATTGTTGATGATAAATTAATTCTGAGATGAAGTGTAGCTTCACTGTTTGAGACCACCGTAAGGATTCTGCATTCCCACATTCTCCCTTTTATTTACACCAGCAATAACAAAACTGTTCAGTGTATGAGATCCAGTGATAGACCCATGACACAAAAGGTCATATTTTTCTAGGACTCTGGTTGTGAACAGGCTCAAGGAACAGAGCAGAACTGATTGACACCTGTCTGCGTGGTGTCAGTCAGTCAATCAGTCATGGGGCAGATATGACTAAGTAGAAGGGTGATGGAATCCAGGGTCCTGTTTCAGAGTTAACATAAGCTTCATATTTTTGCATATGCTACTTGTAAAACCTTGCCTTGAATAAAAAAAAATAAAATAAAAAAACCATTAGGCCCATATTGCAATCTAAGTAGCACTCTGATTAATTTCTGAGCAACTGTTTGGGCATCCAGTGTTGATTATACTCTTGTTCTTCTTTGTTTTTTTTTTTTCAAGTCAAAAGTCCACCCACATCTATTCTAACAGAGTTTGCTACTATGCCCGTTACACAGAGTTTTCAAGGCTGTAAGTATTACCCAGCTTTGCCCCTTTTCTTTTGTGACAGCAAAACTGCACATGAGCCTATTTGGTGTCAGTGATTCTTTACAAATTCCTTTCATCCTTCCTCTAAAACCCTTTGTTTCATTTAGATATTCCAGTTCAAGGATCATGCAGCTATTTTATCAAAATGTATTATTTGTCTAGTGTGATTTGTTGATAGTAAGTTTAGGCTTCACCATCTCCTCTTACTTAGATTTTGCTAGGCTTTGAAATTGTAATTCGGTGAAATGAAGTGGTAAATCTGTCCCTATCCATGGTGCTCAGACCATTGACTGGAACATGTTTGACTGACATTATTAAAAAGAAATATAACCCCAATCTCTTTTATTTTCAGTTTTCTGTGTTTTCAGTGATGTATGAAATTTCTTTTAGGTTATTACAAATCTTTATCAATTTTTTTCTTCACTTGTCATAGTAATGCAGACCTTGTGTTATGATTTTCACTAGTGAAAGAGTTCAAAGGCACAGAAATCTTTGCCTGGAAAAACTGTATATTAATTGCAGTGGGACTTTACCTACTCGATCGCACTGAAGTCAAAAGGGTGTGTTACAGTGGAAATTTGATTTTGAATTCTTCAAGATGACATGACAGCTGTTGTATTCTGACTTTCATGGAACTATGTTTACCTGAAGTTTTTCCATGTTTTCTGAGCACGTGGTGTCTATTCTTCTTTAAAATGTAACAGAAGCACATTAACCTTAGAAAATCCTAAACCAGCTGCTCTTAGCTGGGCAAGAGGAATGACATGATCACTCTAACTAAGAAGTCTTCAGAGAAATGGGAAAAAATGGAATAGGGATTTGTAACTGCTTTTGAGAAAAGGAAACAGAGACTTGGTATTAGCAGTTTTTAGATGCAGCACTTTAAGCATACATTCATTTTTCCTTGTTACTCAGCCACTTCTTCCAATATCATGACTGATATTCACCATGCAAAACAGAGTTTGCACTGAGTGGGAACATTGCCCAGGGCATGGCAACTAACTAGTGGTCCAGCAGATTGCCAAATCCTGTGGTTACCAATTGGTTATGCTGGTGTAGAAAGCGAATGTCGTTCATTGCATGAATTTAAGAAAAGTGAGGATGCAGTTAAAGGCTTTGTTCTCTTCTCTCTATGAAGGCAAAGTAGGGATGAATACAATCCATGACAGAATTAGCTGAACACTCTTTAGTGGAGTATTCACTAGTTATTCTACTTTCTCTTTTATTTATAGTAAATAAATGTACATTTAATTGTGTGCTGCTGAAGGTCACTTTAAAATGTAACCAGTTTTTCTTCCTTCCCCCTTCACTTCCTTACTGCATACCTGTCAGAATTTTTATGAACCAGAGATTTTTTTTCTGAGTATTACTCTACATATTAACTTATAGATATAATGAAGAAAAAATATGCATGAGCAAGTTACCATTTTCAAGCAAAACTTTGCACACTAGGTTCAGCAGATGCTATGAAAAATACACTACGATACCTGTCAGGTAGTCTGGAAAAGTTAACATGATGGGAATAAAAAAACATTACAGCTACATCTCCCAGGAGGAGCTGCGACAGTGAAAGCAGCTGAACTCTGAACTACGCCAGAAACCCCAAGAGAAACACCCAAGAAAACCCCAGCAGCATACAGTTAAGTAGACTCAAAGTGTTTCAAAGAACCTTCTGGTCAATTTTATGAAAGTATTTTTAATTTTACATTTTACACAGTCTATTTCATAAAGACTTTTAAGTTCTAATTCAGAACAAGAAAAGATGTTAAGCCACCAGTATTTCACAAGCATATGTGTTTCAGCTGCCATTCATTTTTGCCCTCTACAATTCAGGTTCTTTATTAATAGCCATAACTAAGACCATTCTGCCATTTTAAGCATGGCTTATGGCACTAGTTTGGCATATACAGGACATCCTTTGAAATACTGGGCACATTGTGGCTTCTCACTGTCTTATTGGAGAAAGATATTTGGTTCAATTGCTTACACTGGAGTATTTTAGATGTCCTAGGGTTTCTAGAAGACATCCACCACAGCACAGGACCCATGAGAGACTGGTGATCACCTGGAACAGTTGCTAGAGGCTAGTGGGGATGCTTAGAGGCATCTTAAAAGAACCCAATGCATGACATTGATAAGAAGTTACCGCTGGACAGCAGAACTGAGTTCATGGGACTTGTAACACCTAGTTTTAGACTCGCAGCACAAATTCCTGTGGTAATAGTACAGTCTGACTACACTCCCTAAGGCACCATTAGAATACTTAAACATGTTTCTAATGGCTTTTCAGATACCTTGTGGAAAATGAGACATCTTCACAAGACTTGCAGGCTTGACAAAGGCTCCGTGGGACATCCATGTTCCTCCACAGGAACTAAAGGCTGTGCATATTGCTTTAGAGCAGACAAAATTATTAAAGTAGAAGCATTAGGCCCCCAAATCTCACCTCTTGTTCAGCAGAGGAAAAAAGACTTCACCATAGCCTTCTTTCTAGATATGGAAGCTGAGAAACAATTTGAGATGTCTTCAGGGAACTCACCTGGCCTCTAGCTGCTTATTCTGAAGGCATAATTTTCCTATAATTTGTCATGAATAAGTGGTTTAGGTTGCTCACAAAATGACCAGCCAAAGCATGGGCGAAAGCATTTTTAATATTAAAGTACAACAAAGCTTGTTGGCAAGGTTCATTCTACTACTTGCTAGTTGCTTAAAGTACACAGAGAGAAATTGGACTAAAATCTAAAATAAATCAAGCTAAAACTAAAATAAACCGTAAAACTATCTAATGGAGGCTAGGGGTGGAAAAAGGATAAGGATAGGACAGGTACAGATAAAAAGTTCAGCATGGACCCCCTTACCAAATTCAGCTGCAGACTTTATCAAAGGTTTATGTTTAGGCCTAAAAGTTTCAACTTCATTTTAACTTAATAGCACTTAATTAACAACCTAATTTTAAAAAAATTAACAAAATCTTCTGCAGAATTTACTATAAGCATGACAGGGCTTATACAAACAAGCTCACTTATAGGCCCAACTTGGGAATTTAAAGCACTTGCAAATCTTCGAGAGAAAAATTCACAGTACATTTGCTATAGCACATTCACACACACACAGAGACCCTAAAGATTATATACAAGGTACATGTCTGTGAAAAATTTCCCCTTGAATTCGGTAAAGCTGGATACCTTCACATCTCAACAGGCAAAGAGCTGAGCCTCAATGAGCACAGGATCCATCATGATTTGGCAGTTCTTCAAGGTATGGCAAACTTGAGAGTTCCCTGGCCCTGAAGCTTCACTTGGAGCCGGATTCCTGGTCCCTGCCTGCTGTGGTCCAGAAAAGCTCAAAGGGCCTTACTTAGGACCACTGCTTATAGGGCTGCAAGAGTGTTGGCTTTAGTCACAGTAATTTTCCATCCCAGCCATAATTCCGACCAGTAACTTCCTGTGAAATCTCAAAACCAAACTGTTGTTTTACCAAAGCTGTTGTTCAGTCGAGAAAGAAATTTCCAAGGCTGTTTCTAAAAAAAATCCAGGAGCTCCTTTGGCAGCTTAAGTTCCTGGGAGATGACAGTGTTCCTAATAGGCACAAGAAGAGCATCTTAACCCAGGTGCTTTTTACCAAGGCCTAGGCCTAATGAGCATTTTTGAGATCATAGAGCAGCCCAGCGTGGGGCTGGATGCGTCACCACATAAGCACAGTGCAAGATCCACTTGTAATCTTTAGCTGTCCTGTCTGACTCTGGCATCTGAAACCACATCTGTATGAGGACAACCACATCAAGCCCTGAGGCTCTGGCAGTGCTGGGCAATTACCTTAATACAGGTGCTTTGCATCACAGCAGGTTGACTGCATCCCACTCTGAACAATTGTCTGGCCAAGCCCAGCTACCTGTCTTGTGAGGTCATGTGGAAGAAAAAAGGAATGCAAACTCAGGGTAGAGGTAAATTAATTGGGTCCTCTGAAGACTACTCTTGTTTCTTCTAACTTCTTTCCTCTTTTGATATGTAACAGAGAAGGCAAAACATCTGGCTTGTCCTTCAATTTGTGTTCAGGTTATGGGTCACACACTTAAATAAAATAAAGATAAATACATCAGGAAAAATTATGAATAATAAAATTTTAAAAAAGGAGCAAGGAGGTGGGGCGCAATTAAGGTTTAAGTTCTGGTACTTATGGAACAAGTCATTTAATACGATTTAAGTACATTTTGTGACTCTATTTCCTCCTTAACTGGATGTTTCTAATTGTCACTGGGAAAAAAAAAAAATAAAAAAAAAAAGCAGATTAATCAGACACAAAATATCTCCAAGTGAAAAATTTATACTGTACTTAGTCCTGGTGACATGTGTGACACTCATTTCGTACAGATTTAAATATGAATGCCAAATTTAAAATCTAGGAGTCTTGATAGCTATTCATCTCACAATACATTCCCAAAAAACTTCAATATGTACCTTTGATGTTTGGAGAGGTGTCATTATGATGAACAGTAAATATGACATATCAGCCCATTCTGTCCACTGCCTAACTACTCGAGAAATAAAATATTGTAAGATCAAATATTCAAGATCCATAACCCTGGAGCATCCAAATTAACCTAGAGGCATTGCAGAAAAGTTATCCTAACTACCAGCAGTAAATCCTTAGACATTCTACCTCTTGACTAATAAATGACCTCAGGAAATAATATTTATTTACATGGTTTTGCAAAGAAAAACATTCTGAAAGTTTATGTGAGCTAATTCCGAATATGAAGGAATGCATCAGTAAATTTCTAATAAGGGCATTGATGTTTTCCCCCTGGGGTGATTGAAATCTATCTACCAGTGTTTCATAACTCATAATTGCGTCATTAAGATCCCATATAAAATGGGAAAATGGATAAATAAATGGATGAGAAAACAAGCTAGAAACACTTTGCAAGATAGGAGGAAAGGCAGACCCACTCCAGGAAATTCTACCTGTTATTGAAATATAAACACTCAAGAGATCATGATGATAAAACTCTATTACTGTATCTTGCCTTGAAAGTAAACAGTCTACAATATAAGGAACATGGTAATCATGTAAAGTACAGCAGACAATACAAGAATATCATGAACAAAAATCTTCAGGTAGCAAATTACTATATAGGCAAAAAGTACTTGGTGACTATCTATGAGCTTAGCTGATAAAGGTTTGAAAAAAATTGATAAAAATGTCCCAAATTCTAAAATTTTCTTGTTTCTGATAAGCTACTATCCTGCAGGGGAATGATGCATATGGAATGATTCCTTAAGTTTTTAGTTTTTATATTTTTCAGATCCTGTACTGCATTAGTGTATAACTCTGGACTACATATAAAGGATTAGCAAGCTTTCTTCACATTTTGATCAGACAAAACAATCCTTCCAGGTCTGAGAACCAAGGTCACCATCAGAGCCTCAGGCCCCGAAAAGTGTAAACAAAAGTGAATTTGGGGGAGCAAACTGGGGGAAGGTAACTTCATTACCTGAAGCTGTAATTGGACAATTAACTCCTGGTATGCAAATAGACCAAACTTATATCTGTCTGAGAAACTTGTGACCACCATCAAATTTTGGGTGTAGCCCCTGTGAGGCTTTTGCACTGCCCAAGGTTTATCTATTGAAGGCCTCTAATAAATACCTACTTTATTCTTTTAACTCTGTTTGCCTCTGTTCTTGGTAGTCACTCCAGGCATCAGTAAGAGAACACATCCACAAAGTTTTTTGCAAACGAGTATTTGAAAGTGATTGTGAATGTGCTAAATAAGTAAAAAAGGATGCAACAGTGGGTTTGACTAGTACAACCCTGAATATAAAGATTGTTGCAGTGAAGTAATTTCCATTTTAAAAACTATGTCCCTGCACCACCCACACTCAATATATTACAATGACAAAATGCTGCCACATATTTTCTTGTCACTTTACATATATTGATTTTAACTTTAGGGGGAAGACTTTGGGGAATATTACTGTACTTCATGATTATGATGTGGGTAGTGACTTTGTCAGTTTTTCAATAAAGTGCTGCTTTGTTCTCAGAATGCTCATTAGGCAAAATAACAAGTTGTCTCCAGGAGTACAGTGCAAGCATTTTTGTCTAGCCTTTCTTTTATCCACCTGACTTCCTATAAGTATAGAAAGGGGTTTTAGATTAGATACTCAGAAGAAATTCTGTATGGTGGGAGTAATGAGGCACTGGAACAGGTTGCCCAGAGAAGCTGGGGATGCCCCAGCCCTAGAAGTATTAAAGATCAGGGTGATTAGGGCTTTGAGCAACTTGATCAAGCAGAAGTTGTCTCTGCCCTTGGCAGGAATTTGAGACTATGTGATCTTTAAGGTCCCTTCTAACCTAACCCATTCTATGACTCTATGATTCTAGCAGAGGAGGCATTCTTCCAGATTGCTATTTTTTAAAGTAGACTCATAGCTATAATTCATTATTTAATTTTATTTTCCCATTTGTTTTCAAGCCAATAAGCCTGAAGGCTCCCATCACACTGTCCTTCATCCACACAAAATATTTCTGAAGAACTAAAAATTAGCATGAATGTTCATGAGAGTTTAATAGTTTCTCACCCCTGCTGGAAGATATACAATATATCACATGGTTCTCAGAGTGGAGAGACAGGGTTCATTACTGTTCTTTGTTTTCTCTTTCAGCCATCACCTCTGTTGCTGACAGGTAGTCTCTTCTTGAGTGCCTTATGACTTGGTTCTTGCTGTGACTCCTTCAGGGTAAAGACCTTTGGTGTCCTGACCATAGTGTGTTCCACTGAAGTACCCTTTTGAAACAAATGCTTCATCTCAGACGCTGAGCAGAGTCAGACTTTTCCCATCTCTGAGTTGCATTACCCTCCAATACTTCCTGAACAGTTTATGCAGCCTTCCTTGCATGCCTGTGGTTCCCAAAGCTCAAGGCAATATTTGTACAAACCATTTCCTACCTTCATTAGTCAGTGGAGCCTAGAGAGTTACACAGCCACCCAAATGAAGGCTCCTGGTCAATGATACCAAGACTACTGAATGTAGTGGCTAGATTTCCATTCACTATATTGGGAAGATACACGGCTTACAAGCAGACACCTACTTTACATTGAATCTAGAGCTTAACACCATTCTCCGTGCAGTGGCTCCCTAAATGCTTAAGCCAAAACTGCACTGTCAATTGCTGCCATGCTGCACAGCAAGAGAATATCTCAATTCTATATGGAAAAAGGATGGGGAAGATCTCGGTTGGATGGGAATCAGTCACTTGAACACAGATATGAGGGTTTTTTTCAGTATTGCAGTGTAACTTGCCTGTCCAGCATCCTGTGCCTGTAAGACCACTGTCAAGGGTGTATCTTGGATGTGCTCGGTTGTGTTGCAAGGCAGCAGGTACACATCCATGGCAATTGTCCTTTTGAACATCCTACTAGTCTTATCTTTTCAAAGGTCCTGAGGAAGAGTGGCATTCACTTTACCTTGCTTCAATTTAGGGATTGATTCACCTCTACCCGAAAAAAATGGAGGTGACAATTGTTGTTTGATATGTTTTAGTGAACCTGAGATATATCACTAACACTTGAAGATACAGTAAAACACCTGTACGAGTTTCTCAAGCCTGCTGTCTGGAAACCAGGAGGGATTCTCTAACATATCTCAAATACCCCTAAGCAACTAGGTCCCATCCTTCTCCTCAGATGGCTACCAGTGCTTCTAGGGAGTAACTTGGAAATTACGGGGAGATTCAGAATCCCATAGCCATAGAACCACAGAATGGCTGAGTTTGGAAAGAACATCATCTAGTCCAGAACCATTCAGGCCCTTTTCTGAAAAGCTTCTTTACAGCCAGGTGACTCTCAGTATATGGCACTTTGGATGTTTTCTCCTCAGCTGTAGAACTTTGCACTTCACCTTGTCAAACTTCATGTCATTTCTGTCCATCTATTTCTCCAGCCTGTCAAAGATCCCTCTGGATCTTAGCCTATCTGGAGTATCAGCATCTCCTCCTGGCTTTGTGTCATCAGCAAATATTCTGAGGTTACATTCTGCCTCATCACCAGGTCATTAAAGATTTTAAATAGAGCCAGGCTCAGTGAGGTACATTGCTTGTTACTGGCCTCCAAATAGACTCTTTGCCACTGATTGTCAAACCTAGACAACTATTCAAGGATGAGAGGAAATATTCCCTGAGGTAGTCAGTCTCTAGGCTCAGATCATGAAAGGAAAATAGAGTGACAGAAAAACAAAAGACAACAATTAGCATAAATAGCTACAATATGGCTTAGGATAGATAAGCAACTTTCATGTCTGTATCCACAAAAATGCTGCCTTGTGAGTGTACATTTCTTTGAGACTGTCAGTGACTCAATGAATACATTGGTTTAGTACAATGCAAGCAACTTTATTGGAAGCCAGATAATAAATCAATAAGTCGTGCTTCCCCTCATCTTGCCACTATTATTTTTCAGTTTTCTCTTAGATTTAAATCTCTGTCTCAGGTATTTTCCCTCATTTTCTGGAGTGGATCCTATGTTACCATATTGTGTTTTTGTTCTGAATTCTTCAAGAAATGATTTTTCCATTCACATAAGCGTGCTGAAGTCTTTATAAAGTATCATCTGGTAGTTTCATTAGTCCTGTTTATTTTCCCTTCCAGCTCTTACCTCACCATATAATTAGCCCAAAAGATACGGTGCTACTTAATGTTCCTTTTTCAAGTAGTATTTAGTTAGCTTTTTTTCCTGCATGATAGCACAATCACATGGATTGTGAGTCTTTAGAGTGTGAATACATTTTAAAGAATAAAGTTTAATGATATGCAGTAAGAAGCGTGCATGACTCAAATCCACGTAATCAACTGTCTTTCCCTACTTAGATTTTTCAGTTTGTTCAAAAAAAACAAGCCTGCCTGGTAAATCTGCTTATAAACACTCCTGCACTGCACTGTAGTGCGCTTTGATAGTCTCATTCACCTCTATCTTAATGCAGACCAAAGCAGCATAATGGGAAATCAGGCCTGCTAGTTCTCATAGAGTTTCCGTAATTTGTTAGTATTGTTTCTATTTCAAAATATGAATTTGGCATTTGGGAGAATGAGAATCTGGCACTCCAGCATCAGGCAACAGTTCTGAAGGGTGCAGGGAGCCTGCAACGTCCTTGGTTGGTGTAAATTGATCTTACCCCAAGAGAGACTATGCAGGTGAAGTGATTTGTTTCAGAAGAAGTTTATGAAATATATTTTCTGATCTGATAATGGACATCCACAGGACCCAAGAGAACAAAATTTTAGGCCTCCTTCTCCTGTAGATATATCAGGTATTTAATAAGCATTTCTAAGAAAAACATATTGCTTGCCATATGTAGATTTACAGACCCAAGTAACAGGATTATTGTCATGAAGACGGGAAACTGGATTTTTCCCTGCGGATATCTGCTGGTAACTCTGTCTTGAACACCCTTAGCTACTTTTATGACTGCCAAACATAAGCTGTGCTCAGCTTTCCTCTTCCTGATTTTCTGCATAGTTTGCTTGTGAGATGCTAAATTCTACTTTACTCTTAACTTTATTCAACTTGCAAATTCTCCTGTGGGGGAAAATAATTGAGAGATAGGAAGTCTCAAGGGTGACAGAGTACTGGAACAGATTGCTCAGAGGGGTTGCTGGAGTATCCTTCTCTGGAGATATTAAAAACCTGCCCGATGCCATCCTGTGCTCCAGGTGAACCTGCTGTAGTAGGGAGTTAGATTAGATGATCTCCAGAGATCCATTTCAACCCTAATTAGTCTATGACTCTGTGATGCTTTGAAAATTAGGAGTCCAGAGTACTTGCCATCACAAGGAGTGGAATAGGAATGGGGTCCTTGCTTCAACATTTCCTTGAAAATTCCTTAGTGTCAAGATAAAGCATGATAGGTGGGGAGAAGGGTATAGTACAACCCCAAAAATTCACACATGGGCATTTTTTACTAAATTAGACCACATTCCCTGTAAATTCAAGCTTGCATCCTACTGACTCAGGAAAAAAAAATGCCGTCCATCAAAGAGATGCAAATAATCATTCCTTGATACTTCTGGGTATTACAGGGTCTGCCCTGATAAAGGAGGAGACTATATCAGCGCCTGGGATTTCTTAGCAAGGTCTGATGATGATCTCACACTACAACAGGGAAGAATTTTTATTATTCAGGGAACTGAGTAAAACAAGTGCAATGAAGACTCAGCTGGGCGAACCAAATAAAAAAATTGCCCCAGAAGCGTGTCTAACAGACAACCAGTGCCATGAAACTCAAAAAGGGAGACCAGATCAGTGGCAAGTAGTGACTTCCAGCTCAACTTGCAGCTTTAGCAGAGGCTGGGGCTCATGTTTTCCACACTAAGCAGCGCTGAATCCCACTTTGTTCAAGTCTGTGGTTTGTTTTGTTGTTCTGCCAGGACAAAGTGCAGTGGGCAGAAGAAAGTTGTTGAGATGAAAGGCTTTACACTCTCAAAGGCCACCATCTCAATGAAACTGGTTGGCCCCCTTCATTCCCTTTGCACTGTGATTGCAGCCCCATCTTCTCCTTTGGATGAATGTGCTCCTGTTCAGCACAACGTGTTTTGAAGTGCAGCTCTATTCTGAAGAGTAACAATCCAAAAAGGCCACCGACTAACTCATCAGATTTGTCACTTTAATGTGTTCAGAAGATCTGTTCATTTTAATGGCAAAAGTGAGCTTTTACTGCATTTTATATGTGATAACTCTATGAAGCCAATACAGCTGAAGCATAGGAGTAGATTTAATTTCTTCACAGCTGTGCAAAAACAATTCATCAACATTCAGTCATGGGCCCAATTGCCAATTCTAATTTGGAATTTCTAATTACAATCTCAGATCCACAAAGTCACCTAAGGAAGTAGATGAACGAATTTCAGGGTAAGATTTCTTTACAGACAATGATGTTCTCAATGAAGTCATAATTTGAATGGTGTAAGTTACGATGAAGTGGTAAAACAGAGCCGGGCTTTCCAGAATTAAATTAGATGTAAAAGGCTGATAACTGTCATATTTTTTTTTGTCAGTAGAACACTCAGGTATGGGACAGAGCACTATCATAACACTTCACACTTCTACAGATTTTCTTTTCCAGAATGTTGAAACAGTGTTTTATAGTGCAACAGTGTTGAGAAACTTCTGTCCTTTCCATAAATACAAAAAGAAAAATCTCTTTGGGAAGGCCAGAGATTGTGAGTAGCAAACAAATGGTCTAATTGACAACTCTGGGCCCATTCATGCTCTTCTACTGCTGGCAAGGTTGTATTTTGCTGTAAAACAGAAGTCTGGGTAAAACTGTATTTACAATGGGGAGCAATCCTTCTTGCATGCGCTATGGCTTTCCTTTCTCCATTGAACATTTTTCCTGGACCTAAGCTGTGATTTTCCTTTGAATTATATCTGCAGATAAAAATATGAACATTGCAAAGTAACTCAATGTTATTAAAAGAAATCCTAAATTCCAAAAATCCCCTTTATTTTCATCTTACATTTTACTATCCAATATTATTTAAATGTCACTTTAATAAAAGTGTCAACCAAGTGATGCTGTAATCAAGTGATTTCCGAGTCCTTTTTTTATGCTGCTTTCTTTCTGTTTGTCATTTTAACAGTAAGAAACTTATTCTCTACAAGAAAGCTGCATATGGAAAAGTCTTAATTTTATAAAGGGAGTTCTTTTCCACTGTTCAGAAATGGAACTCTGCTCTGATATTTTGAAGCTTTAAGTAACACCAAAGATTTAACCCCAATGTCACTATTAAAATAATCTTCTATACTTGTAGAATATAAAAGTGAGTGATTTTTAATCCTTTTCACTTTGATGAAAGCATTTGGAAGTGTTATTCAGTGTGGATCAGAAACCAAGGAATTGAAGAAAGAGGCAGAGAATGTGAGACTGGTTGGGATTAGGCAACTCCCTAATCTTCCAGTAGGTTGAAGCAGAGCCCAATAGACCATGGGTATCCATCCATTTAAATCTGATGGTGATGGGCTATATTCTTATCAAGGACATGGTATAATTTAATAGGGATGACAGAATTTTAACAAACTGACATTTGTAGGTCCATTACTTGAACTGCATGAGCAAGGAAAATAATGCTGCTCTGTTTACAGATATTACAAAATAAAAATTAGTAAACGTTGAAAACAATATTTCAGATCTCCCTCCTCATCCACATAAAGCAAGTTTATTCTAGATTTCTAGACAGAACTCTTGATGTATTATAGTTGTCTGGGAAGAATTTCCAGGACATATAAATTAAATTGTTTTTTCGCTAATTATGTGACTTCAGTTTTTATGAGCTAAAATATAGTAATAAATTTTAAACCAATCTTGCAACTTGTGACTGAAAATGGCTCAGCCCTGCCAGTGAAATGGGCAGGTGCCTCACTTTATGCTGCCCTGGAAACTGTGGGTTTCTGTGAGGTGCCTAACTTTAACAATTCATGTAGGCTATGAGTTGCATGAGCTGTCTTGGGTACTTTTATAGAATTCTCCCAAGTCAATGACTTTGCAATACTCAAGTTCAGAACAGTCAAAAGGGACAATAAGCAACATAAGCAAAAAATAAGTGTTCCAGCTTCCTCACTCTTTTCAAGCCCTGTCCCCTTGGCAGTACAGTAATTTCATGCAGGATTTTTGACACTGGTATGAGGACTACGAGAGTGTTTGTAGAGACACAAGGGAGTCAGTCTTCAAAACTACTCAACAAAAGTCCAATTAAATTTCTTGACAGCTGTTAACCCATCTCAAAACAATCTTGAATATACTTTTCATTCTTCTGGGAATAAACCAATATAATGATGGAGGAAATGTAGCAAGGCATTTGTTTACCAAGCCATATTTTAAACTGCAAATGACAAAAACCAGGCAACAGTGCTCCATGAATTGTTGAGAGTTAGGTGTTTATGGCAGGTGACAAAGCAGAAAGAGTACAAACTTCGTTTCCCACAGACTTGGCTGGTCCTGCAAGGCTAAATATCATGTGGGGGTTTTTTTATTCATCAACATCCAGAAGCAGTCAGAAATTGAATTCCAGAACAGATTTTTTTGGGGGTCCATAAGTTTTAGGCACCCTCAAGTGCCACACTAAAAAAGTAATCAGAAGAAGAAATTCTGCCAGAAAAAAATGGTAAGGCAAGTAATTCCCTTGGATTGGAGATGTTTATATTTACTGGCTTAATTGGATACACCCTCATTTAGTGCAAGCAATGCAAAATCATGAAGTTGTAGCAATTCTAATGGAACCTTTGCACTTTCAAAAAAATTGCATCCTGTTCTATGTCTCTCTATGCTACTTCCTTTGCCAACTATCTCTTTATCAGCACCAGACTGTATAAATAATTTTTAAGATCACAACGAAAGGCTGTAGGATGACAACTGGACGGTGTAGGTGAGTGCATCATTTTTACGGAGGTGAAAAGACCAAAGGAAATATTTCTATTTTTAGTATGGACCATATTATGAAATGTTTGGCTGCGTCTTTTTTTCTCATGGCCCAACAATGGCGCTAGCTCTTTTTTTAGAAGCAAAAGAATAAACCTAGCCTTAAAATTGTCTTTGCCATGAGGTTTTCTTGTCCTGCTCATAAGCTCCTCCTCCAGCTGCTCCACCTGAGGCCGAGGGCGCAGCTGGGATTTCATCAGGGCTGTGCAAAGGCGTATTCCCTTTCTATTGCTAATCCAGGAGGCAGGTGTAGCCTGGCAGTTTCAGATACAGAAAGGATACCAAAGCCCAAAATTAATCCAATAACCAGGCCCCTACTCAATTACCTTCTTCTGAAACATCCCCCTTATGCAAAGCAGCAGCCAACTGCTGCTGGGGGAAGCTGTGACCATTAGTGGGGCTCTGGAAGTGTTGTCATCTGTGACTGCCAGGAGGTGAATTAAGGGCTGGGGATGCCATTCTCCAGTCTGATTTTTATTTGGAAAGCTCTTGTGCAGGAAAACAGTTTGAGAATACATTAAATAAAATACTGTGATGAAGTCAACATCAGAAAGACAGGTTGATTGCAAGATAAACTTTAGGTGGTCTTTTTTCAAAGTGAATTTTTGGAAATAGTAAACTTTGAAACATTGAAAACTGTATTTTTCTTGGTTGTCTTTAAGTAAAGTATGTTTATGTATATATGTGTGCGTGTGTGTGTATGTAAAACTAAGAGCCACAAGTATTTTCCAGTGATGCTTCCATCTTATTCTAGTACTCCATTTCTGTCCCTGAAAAAGCTGAAAGGAGTCATACACATTTGAATATTGGCCTCTCTACAGTGATTCTCAATAAAGATACAAATTGGTGTCAATGGTAATGAGGTTTTTTCATGGTATAAACACCTGCCCACTAGAAACTGGACTGAAGCCAGCAGATAGTACTCATAATATCGAACCACTCCAGTGCTGGGCAGTATTCAAGTCAGTGACACAAAACAAAAAGCTCATCTGCCCATTACAAATCACCCAAAACTTGCAGTCTCCCTGAATATATATAATTCTTCAAGATTGATTAAAATAGCTTCATTAAAAAATGTATTCAAGTGCCCTGGAGTTTTAGCCTCTGCTGCTTTTTATGTAGGCCAAAGAGTACTTGTTCTACAGGATTGAAGGAGGATTAATCAGCAAATTGGCTGCAACTTCCTTCACAAACAGTATGTTGATTTCTAACTACTGTATTTTAATAGTATCTCTGAGCCTGAGACTTGATTTTGTGGCATTCAGCATGTGACTCATGTTCTCGTATCACTTTGAATTATGCCCTATTTGATCTTGTCTTCCAATTTTAGTTTTTACCCCCAAAGATCTCAGCAAGTCCTAAACAAAACCAAACAGCATGCTTCTAAGGTTTTTTTGGTAGTTTTATTTTTTTACTATTCATGAGGACTCAGAGACCCGAATCCAGCCCCAGGGTAAGTACTTGTGCCTACCTGAGCACCTCTCATAGTCTCACCATCTGTCTGAAAGTGTCACTTTTTCTCTTCAGGTTTGCTTCCCTTTAGAGGCCTCAGAAGCCTTGCTTTGCTCACTGAGTGGAATGGATGTCTTTTTTGAATGCTTATCCACCAGGAAATCTATCTGGTACTCTACTACACTGCGTCTTTGTGCTGCTACACCAGTGCATAAACAGCACTTGTGATCCAGGTTGGGAATGACCTTTCTTCATGTGAATATCTGGCAGATAAATTGCTCCAGTATTTTTATTTGCCTCATTTAGTCCCCTTCTGTGCTATTTGTAGGACTACAGGACAGCTCAATTTGCAAGGATTTCTTATTTCTAATGCAACCTCCTGCCCCATGCAGGCTCAGCTTTCAGCTCAGCATCCTCCCACCACAGACCACTTTGAAGGGTTTGTCTCCATCCTCACTGTGGGTGCCTGGGGACTGCTGTTGGGTGCCCCCAAAGCTGTGTGCCCACCAGGCTGGGCAAGTCCAGGTCCCTCTTCAGCTTCTCCTCACAGCATAACTTCTCTTCCTCCTCCCACTCTAGTGGCCTCAGCTGAACTCCCTCCAGTTTATCAATGCTTGTCTTGAACTGGGGAGCCAAAAATGGATCCGGTAGCCTAAATGTAGTGCAACAAATGCTGAGCTGAGGGAGTAATCACTTCCTTTGCTCTGCTGGCTGTTTCTATTCATAAAGTCTAGGATATTGCTGCTGCCGGATCCATTTCTGGCTCATATCCACCTCACCACTTGCCAAACCCAAAAAGTACCTACAGCAGAGCTGACCCACATCAGAGCAAATCCATCTCCGTAGTTCTCCCTGCCTAGGGGCAGAACTTAGTTTTTCTTCCTCAAATTTCAAGAGGTTGCTGTTGGCTGATCCTCGGGGCTGTCCTGGTGCCTCTGAACGCAGCCCTGCCCTTGAGCATGTTGACTGCACCCACACTTGTGGGTGTCAGCTGCAAAACTTCCACAGTTCCTTTAGCAGTTTCTTGTCTCTTCCCATGACCTCCTTCTTGCTAGATCCTATATGTTTTTACTTATCTGCTTACTAAACACAAGGTAAATTGCAGCTTGCTCTGCTTTTTGAGCTGACAAGCAGAAGTCTTCCTAGCTTAATCCAGATCACACTCTTTACACAATTCTTTCTCATTCATAATATCCAACCACATAGACCTGGGGAATGTAAATTTCCTCACTGCTGCACAAGGTGTTTTTCCAACAGCAGTGTAAAACCTTAATCAAAGCCTACAGTGCAATTTTGGAATGCATCAGTAAGACCAAATGCCAGCTCTTTCCATGCTAGCCGATTAGTCTAATCTCAGGAAAACCAGCTAGTGAACTGTGCTAGAAGAGTATTTCCAAACTGGATTCCATTCTCTGATATGCAAATAGTTCTTAAAAACTTTCAGAATGTTACTTTTATTTTAATGAGCAGATTTTTTTTCTCTTGCCATATGCAGGCTTTTGTAATCTTAATAAACATGCATTTTAAACACTGATAGTTCTCATATCAGTGTGGTTCACAGATTCTGAAAATTTTAAAGGAAGAGTTGGTCATCCTATATTTGCTTTAGTTTTCTGGTTTATCATGCTAATTAAAGGATCATTAATTTCAAACACATTAATATATGCCAAGTTCCCTGTAAATACAAAATTCAAAGCTCTATTACTGTTCTGCATTTTTCTGTTCCCCTGGGTAAAAAATAGGGTAGGGGTCACTTTGTTCTAAAAATACACAGAGAGTGTATTTTACAGCTCAAATATATGTCAGCAAGTATTTATGGATCAAAATAGGGTAACACCAAATAGATGATACTAAAAATGTCAACGAAAACATTAGAATGAATATACACCACCTATTTGTCTGTCAGCCAAGTAACAAACCTGGACTAATGCTTTTCCTTTGCCAACCTTTTCTGGGGTTTTTTCAAGCCTATGTAGCATTAAAGAGGAAATCATTCTGTATGCCGATAAATATTCCCATACCCCATTTCCCTCAGCTACTCTTTTGTTCCCTGACTGAGATATATGGATGTTCACCTGTAAAGCAAATGTCTGGCTGTCATTATTCAAGTCTGAATGCCAGCTCCAGAGCAAGTAGAAGCCAAGGCTCTTGAAATAAGCAGCCACCAGGGGAAGCTTCAAATAGCATCCAGGAACTGTACCTCTGACAGTGGCCTCTTGATGACAAGGCTGTTCCTTTCCAGAAGACCCCAGCTGAAGAGGTGCATCAGTGTCAGGCTCAGGATTTGTCTTTGTCCTTTCTCCAGACATAACTTGTTAGTTTTATTTGCATTGTCCAAAACAAAACTACAAAAACAATATCAATCAAAGGATACTAAGGACAGCAGTGAAAGCATTAGCTGGAAATACAATTCCTCTTTGTCAGTACCACCCAGAATGAGGTCTACTGCCTCCTTTTTCCAAGCATGACTCAACATTATACATTCTTTGAGATTCCTGGGACAATCAAATGATTGGATGCCATCTCCCAAAGTTCCCCAGAAAATAAGGAACTGCAGGCTGATTCCTTTAGCTGAGTATATATTATTTGAGCATATTTACCTTCTGAAGCCTTCATTTGCTACCTCAGGTTGTAATGAGTGAGCATCATTTGCCCTAAATTTCTACAGGACTCCCAGACAAATGCACCAGCTAGAGACAGGTTGGGAAATGAGTTGTCAGTGCCCATCATCTTTCTGAACTTTGCCTTGCCATAGGTATGCAGTACTGCATGTTGGCTGTGCCATTTGCCTAGCATGTGTTTGATGACAATAATCCTCTGTGCCTTACTTTTGTTTTCAGAATAAACACTGAAATCCACCAAACAGCTTTATTTCACTGTGTCTGTTTCATTTGTGCATTGGTAAAGCACATATGTAGAGCGGTAAACACATAGTTTGCACCAAAAGCACACACACTTAAATAAGGTAAAGATCCTTAAATGCTGTCCTGATTGATATTACAGCAGTACATGTACAAACGAATAGGTTTTAATATTTGAATTAGCTTTTGTACGGAAAGAACCCCATGGAAAAAAAAAAGGAAGATACCTCAAGCTCCTGCTAGCAGAACAGAGACATTTCTCTTCATACGTCCACTGGATTTTCTTGCTGGGAGTAGTTAGCTCTAGTTTTGCTATAGAGCAAGAAGTGTGATTGGCATGAGAAAACTTATTTTGGATGGCATAAGTAACACCTATAAGATCTGAAACAGTCCCATCAAGCATAGATATAAAGCACCCTAGAACCCTGTTTTTCAGCTTGTTGTGTTTTTCAAATAGAAAATGCACCACGTTTATCAGATCCCTCTCCATTTGCAGCACGAATTGCTGCTGCCTTCAGTTTATTCTGTAGACCTTCAATTTTTCAAAAGAAATTCACTGGAAACCCTTTTTCTGCAAGAGAAAGAGAAGATGAAGAGAAAAGGACAGGATGCCACTCTGCACTGACACATTCTCTCATCACACTGCTTGCAACCAGCAATATAATCAGTAATGGTTTTAGTAATCAAAATGCCCCATGTTACATTGTAGCCTGGCCTCTCTCTAACAAAGTAATTTAATGCCCTGGAAAATCAGCCCAAAGATAAAGATTTTTCAGTACCTCACAGGAAAGCTATTTGGTGTAATTTCTGTCACTCTCTTAAAGACATTTGCAAGAACATGCTTGAGAAATTATTGTCACAGAATGATCAAAATCATGTTTTCAGCATAAGGTCATACTAGATTTGAAAACACCTATTCTGTAATTCATAATCTCAATTTTCAGGGTCTTCTAGTATCTTAAGTCTCCAATACTGAGGAGCCTGATCACAAAAAATAATGAAGTTAACTGCAAAATGGTCCTGGGAGGTAGAGAAGGTGTTTTGTTTCAGTTTTATAAAAGTGAGTTTGTCTTGCAGACAAACAGACATAATTCTTATTGTGACACGCTGAGGAGAAGAGGGCAGAAGAAGGAACAGAAATTTAGGGTGGAAGTCACCTCAGCACTTCAAATATTAAATATCCAGTATAAAATAAGCTCTGGGAGATCAAGAGAGAGGTTTCCCAAGCAGAGTACATCACACACTAAGATAGATGGCTGCGACACACTGCCCGCCAAAGATTTCTCTCCCCACTGGTCCTATCAGGAGCTAAGCCAGCCTGAACAAACAGCATTTTGACAGCTGGAGCCTGAAGTCTTCCCTTTAGTACTGCCTCTTGCAAGGTGACCGTGGGAGTACCTACCCATTGGGCTGTCTCCTTGTGCAACCTAGGTCAGTTCTCCAGGCAGTTTATTTCCAAAAAAATGAAACAGTAACCGTGTCACAACTGGCCATTGTGTTCCATCCTTAAATCAAAACTATTTTGCTAATCAAGATACAACTTTCAATTTCACAGAAGAAACTAATGTTCTTGAGCATAACCAACATAATTATATCTATTATTTATCATTTCAGACCAATTTGCTCTTCAGTCTCCTCTGGGCAAACCTACAATCTGCATTTATTTTTAGGGGATAGAACTGTGCTAGCCAGAAGAGAAGACCAGCAGTGAAACTGCAAACAACATAAGTCAAGGATCTCTGTTCCCACACAAAGAGGTTTCTTCAGTAGAGTCAAAATACTGTTGATTTATTTGCAACAGCTTCTTTTTATCTCATGCCATGAGTCCCAAAGGAAGACAACGAGTCATGCTGTTCTGCTTACTCATGCAGAGGAAACTAAAATCTCTTATGAAATCGTAAATGCACTGTGAAAGACCTAATGCCAGTCTAATCACTCTGCAAATCTTGATCTTAAGTGGCAAAAAAAATCTGTGCTGCTCAGCGACAAAATCCTACACTGAAGCCATGAGGGGATGAGGAATAGAAACGTTTTAATACATGTCATTTTCCCTTCTGTTCCAAAGTCGTGGTTTCAAAGCCTGTTTCCTGTCTGCATTAGTAAGGAGTGATGGGTAATAGGAGTGAATCCACAGAGTGGTACAGCTGGTTGTAAAGGTCTGCAGGACACATTATCCTTGTTTCAGGGAGCAGTACCTCAGGTAGGTCTAGTTTTGTCCCATGGTCTGAATGGAACAGCTGGCTGGAATACACTAAAGGCTCTCCTGAAGCACATAATTTTGTTTACCTCAAACAGGAGCAGTCCACCTTTTTCAGAGACTGCTCCATGACCCAGAGCAAGGTAACAGGGAAAACTGGTCTGCACTAAAGCACTTGTTGGAACCCAGGGGGTTCCTATGATGCCTTTGGCTGACCCAAAACCTGGTCAGGAGGCTTTTCAGCCTTGCCAGAGGTGTCAGGGACCCTGGAATGATACTAAAAATGCCTGTGGCTCTGATTCTAATCCATGGAACAGGTTGTCAACTTTGTATGAAGAATTTCAAGTCACAAAAGCTTAGATAGAAAAATAGTAGCAGTTATAAGTAAAAATAAAAGAATTTGAGTGTATGTACAGGGGGGTTTGAGGCCCTGTACAGAGGGGTTGGAGATCTGTACAGGGGGGTCTGAGGCACAAGATGCAGAATTTTTATATGTGGCATGTTATCTTTTCTTCTTCTTCATAACCTCCATCTTCTTGGTGATGCTGGCACTTTTGGATTGGTTTGACACAGATCTGAACAGTGTGGTGTGAGGGGCACGGATTGGTAATTAATGGTAAACATTAAATACGTGGTTACTAGTACAAAAGATTAGAGCTCACCCGGGGTGGGCACAGTGTGTCTCTGGACACGTTCTGTGTCGACCCTGGCAGGGCAGAGAAATCTACTTTTGAAAAGGAACTAATAAACTGCCTTGAGAACACGAACAAATGACTCCAGACTACTCCTTCAGCAGCACGGGCTGGAAACCTGGACTTTTCTGTACATTGTGAGGTCTTCCGGGGCTGCAGAGATCCTTGCAGCACTGATCTAGATTCACCAGGCATTGTTTTCACAAACTTGCTGGCAAACAAAAACTACATGACTGAAGAGCTGACTCTATGTGGTTCAGTCTATACCACTGAGATTAAATTGTAAAGGTTCTTAACAACAGCCAGCTAATACCAAAAAAAAGGAACTATTTTCTAGGTAGCACTACACTATATTTCTAAACACCACCCTTTTTATTGGCATCTTTTACCAGAATAAACTTCATACAAGTTTCCATTTCCACACTCCGAGCTAGTATAGCTTCTTCAGCAAGAACTTTACATT
Source organism: Bombycilla garrulus (assembly GCA_013400315.1). Taxonomy (NCBI): domain Eukaryota; kingdom Metazoa; phylum Chordata; class Aves; order Passeriformes; family Bombycillidae; genus Bombycilla; species Bombycilla garrulus. Next base: position 381,369 of record VXBU01007345.1, read on the forward strand.
TCTATATTTCATAAATTCTAAGTGTATATCATTCTGAATCAAGAACAAAAATCCAGGAAGGAATCAAGATGCCTAAATCTTTTCCTGGTGAACCAGAACACTTTTCATAACCCCATTTCATTCCAGCAAAACATAATTGACCTCACACACTGAATGCTTTCTCCTTGCCAGTCTTATCTTCACTAATCGGATATTTGTGTGAGCTAGAATCTGCTTCATGTAATACTTAAATAATCATGAAAGGAATGCAGCCCAGCTGTTAGAAACCTTTAATCCTCTCTTCCTCTTCCCAAAATGCAGGTGGCCATGACAACATTGTGCAAAACTTTTAACATATCTTTCCTTTGACCTCTTGTGCTCTTTAGCTCCTTTTGGTACATAACCAATTCCCTGTGTCACAATATACATGAATTATCTCTGTGTTTTTCATAGCACTAGGTTACATGAAAAGCAGACAACAAATCCTTTTTGATAGCTGAGGTCTGGATCCAATAGAAGATATGTGTACTTGAAAATAATGCTCTGCAAAGCCTCTGCCAGGATGTCTGGGTCTTGGGGTGCAACCCAGAGCTGAGATTTGGCTTCAAAAGGGCAAATATAAACAGACATGCTACCTTCAGCAGAAGTCATCTATCCTTAAGATGCATTAACCACAATGAAATGTCTCAAACCCAATCCCCTCAACCCAGTTTAACTGAGGCAAGACTGGAGGAATACACGCCTCCATATTCACATCCATACATGCCTACACACACATAAATACATATATATGTATGCATGAAGTCTGGATTGACAGCATGGTGTCCTGCTCTCTAGAGAGAAACCTACAGTCAGTTTTGCAAAGATACAGACAGTGCCCTCTTTGCACAAGAAGGGTTGGAAGTGCCAACGTAGCCATGAAGAAAGTAGGAAACCAAGGCAACTTCCTTCTTCAGCTTGTGTGGTTACAGACAACACCTTCTGGTACTTCTTCTGTGTCTGTAAGGAAGGAAGGTGATCTGGATGTGGTCACTATCCAGGCCTTTTCTTGATGTGATTACATTACATAGGAAAACTCTTTAAGACTGGGAAAAAGCAGAGAGAATGCACACTTCAGAAAATGTGGTAGTCAGGGCATTCACCTGTAAAACAGAAAACTCAGGCTCAGATATTAATATCCAGAGTCCCTTCTGGGGTTTTATCCAGATGAATAAACAGCTGAATAACTGGTAACAAGTATGCCATGACTTTCAGAAGGTACCAACATTACGGAGGAAGACTGATCCCTATTCCTGTCCTGGCTTATGAAACTTGCATTTTTGCCCCTACATGTCCTGGCACAATGTCCTTGCCCATGACTTGCAGACCGACAGAGAGCTCTGCTGGAATTCAGGTAGAGAAAACTTGCTGAGTGGGAACACTGGTGGCCCTGGTCTCCTCAGAGACGGTGTCAGCTGTCACCGTACAAAGAAGGACCTCCTTCATCAGCTGTATGTTTGAAAGTAAACTGTTAAGGTTTCTGAAGAAATAAACAGCTGGATGCTCAGTTTCGACTAACTTTAACCTTTCACAGGAGCATAACTTTGGGAACTTGAGGACATTTTATCACTAAAAGTCAGGCCTTTCAGCTTCTTCAGCAAGCCAGGCACCATGGGGAGGCAAAGCAGAAATACTCTCCTATACCAAATTATGTGTAGCCTGCATTCAAAGTTCTTAAATACTCTTTTGTTCCCAAAGTCTTTGAAAATTAATCTGGGTAGGGAGACTTTTACAAATACCATAGAGGAACTTGTCAACTGTGCCTTGATCTTATTTTACACAATGATGTCCTGTTCGAGACCCAGCCTAAATTCTGGTGAGTCAAATCCCCAGCAGGAAGGCCAGAAAAAAATTATCCCAAGCTTTGATCATCAGCCATGGCCTTCTGGAAAATATGGATGCAGCTCAAACAGGGTCCTGGTGTTTCCAATCTAGTGACACATAAGCACATCTGGATATGGGGACAACAGATGCTGCATGAAATCTGTCTGACGGGTTACTTGGACAGAATAGAAGTGAGATGTTGGAAATGCAATAAAATCCTTTAAATCTGAAGCCTTTTGTAGTGCTATATGGGTGATTCTTTGCTTTCTGCCCTGCCTTCACTACACTTCTGTTTTCCCCAAATGGCTTTTCTTTTGGCTCTGAGTCCAGTTCCTCTTCTGTCTGTCACTGACACAGCTGAACTACTCTCAGGAGGTCAGGCTAGACTGCCAAATTTCCTGGCAGTAATGCTCCGTGGAGAGCTTGATCTTGTTCTTTCTCTGTTAGAGAGAACGGGATGCTCTTCAAAATGCTGTAGTACTGAATTTTCAGAGGGGGAATCCCTGCACGGCTTATGAATAGTGACACTTAATAACACACCACAGAGCAACCCAATGACAAGCTTAATAAATTGCTCGGGGCAAAGGAGTTCAGTTATACCAAGCACATATAGAAGTATGTGCAAAATCTTGAATCTTTGTAAAATGCAGATAGTAAACACATGAACCATTGCCCAAATCTTTCACCTATTGATCTCAGAGCTATACTTGAAGAGGTATCACCAGGAATGGCATCACTTAGGGTTTCTGTAGTACTCTGTTACTGATTGACCAGCCTGGAAAACTTCATAATTCAAGGCCTGAACTGGTAGCACACATTTGACATCAGCTCCAGGCACTGCTTGTAGCTAATCAAATTCCTAACTGTTTTATAAGAAAATACACATCTCGCATTTTGTTACAGTCTTTTTAAAAGGTAAGAATAAAAAAGAGGGTTCTTCAGACCATGGCATTATCCTGTCTCTCCCTTAAAACCACAGGCAATTAGAAGCATGGTGGGAATTACCACACGTTCTGCAGGAGCATAAGTCTAATTTCTGGCCCACCAGTGATAAATGGACAGCAGAGACCACTTACACATGGTGGTTTTCATAGTCCTCCACAAGTAAGGAACAAGACTTATACAGCTGTCTTCTGCAAAAAAAAGTCAAGTTGTAAAAAGTTGCAATAAACTGCAGAAAATAGAGAAATATATCCCCACTGCAGATGTCCACAGCTAGTCACTGATACCCACAGTGGGAAAATTGAGGCATAAATCCCTGGGGAAAAATGAAAAAATAAATAATTACTCTTCACATTCTAAGGAGCCTAGAAATGGATAAACAAGAGTCACAAAGCCTCTCTTTCAAGGCCATACGCTGCTTTGTGCTTCCTGGCCTGTACCTCATGAACATTAGCACAGGTGGCTGACTCTCATATTTTTGTGTAGTCCACTGATTTCAAAGATAAATGTACATATGTACACATTTTACAGTGATCAAGGCCTACCTTGAAATTATTTCAATATTTCCATGACATTTTAATTACAGAAAATGACCACTGAATCTGCAGCTACTGCAGAAAAGCTAAAATAAGGGTTGGGTAACAAGATACATTTTACATACTCTAAAGAGCTTTTCTGTAGTCTCTATTTATCTTTTCCCATGTAATTTCTCTCATCTTCCTCAGTAAAGCTAATCTAAATAACCATAAAACCAGATTAAACCTTTTATAAGGACACTCTTATTTAGAAAGAAACAAGGTTAAATTCAATTTAATTTAAATCATTTCTAAAGTCCAAAGGAAAGCAAATTATAATGACTGAAAGTAAGTTTCATTTTGCATAATAGTTTCCACCGGTTTAGGGGATAAATGTAACTCAAATAATCAATTTCAAAGTCACTGTGTTTAATTCAGATTGTTTTCCCTCAGCATCAAAATGTAGGGAGACTCTAAATGGCAGCTATTTGTTAAAGTTCATAAACCCTTTAGAAAGGATTAAGAATATTCTTAAAGAAATAAAAAAGAGCCAACTTCAGTTACTAGAGAATGACAAGATGAAGTCTAGCAGTTCTCCATCAGCCATTAATGATGTCCAGTATGATCAGGCACCCTGAGCTTCACCAGAAACCTGCTGACACCACGCACTGCCAAGTGATAACAGAGTGCTAAAAAACAGCATTTTAAAGCAGCATGATCACAGTGAATTTGGATGACCTGATTCTGCAGGGCTTGAAAAGGCCAGTTTTCTGAACTCCACTCCAAACACCCCCTGTCTCATAGGTCACAAATTAGACTTTGATACAACCTTAGGTTTTAGAACAGCTTTCATGTTCCAAAAATGTTGTCACAGACATGGGATTGAACTGTTAATTTGGCAGGATATCGTTCTTTTCACTAGCACTGTGACATATGGGGGTGGAGGAGGAGAAGAGACGGGAGTGAAAGGTGGTTGTTTTGCATCTCTATTCAGCTTGCTCTCTCTGTTTTCTTAACATAGTCATCCATTGCAATCCCTGACTGAATAAGCTTGGCAAACTCAGGGGCCAGGTGTCAAAGCCTGACTTTGACTGTAACTCTCCAACACTGGCATTTGGCTGTGCCATTGCCTTATGCATGGGCAGTCCATTACTTATTTTTAAAAGAGTAAAGTTATTGAGTTTGCATAATTAGCTCTCTGCATTCAATTCAATTATTTACAAAATAGCCTTTTTTTAGCCAGAGAAAATTCCAAGTGGCCAAGTAACTCCATTCCTCTTTTTAATACTAGGAGACAGATCAAGCATTATCTAGGTAATTGGCTTCTTCCTTAGTAATCTAAAATCACTAATCTTGTTATTGAATCCAAATACCTCAATCTGTGAGGAACTTGGAGGGCTCACCCTGGGCTGCTTTTGTGTTTGTACTGTGGATGACTGTAAACAGTAATGAGATGTCACAGTAACTTGTGCATGAATAGGGTCAGGCTCAGAGATGGCTGTATATCAAAGCTAATCAAAAAACAAAATCCTGAAGGATGTGAAAGCATTTCTCTGAAGTGCTGCTCTATTTGACAGCTGCAGATGTGTACCAGCTATTGCCACCTCCTGTGGGGAGTCTCAGTTTTCTTATACAAACTCTCCAGCATGGAGAGGGGCAGACGAGCTGGGCCCATAATAAAGAGGTTTGAAGTTGGATTATTTTTGTGGAAAGAGCTATCTAGGCATTTGAGATGTATCTATGGAGCTATATATTGCTGCTCAGTGATGGGGGAGGTATATGTGAGATGTGTCATCATTTCAGCTCTTATAAGGGAAAAATGAAAGGTATTAGTTGGAGAAAACAGTGCTGTTATTGTCAAGAAGTATTAATATTTCAAGGGGAAAAAATGCAACTGAAAGAAAATGCATTATAGCATTGTTTTAAATATTCATTTCTATGAACTAAAACTGCTGTTCCTTTTTATTGGCTAAGGTGCTTCACATTAATATTGGAAACTTCTATATGGAATTTACAATATTTTAATTATTTCTTGCCCTGCCTGGGATATTAATATTGGGATTACCTTTAAAAGAGTATTACTATTGGTGATATATGCAAAGTTTGGCAAGTTCTACGACTCTACGAGTTTGGATTAAAACAAACAATGGAGGAAGTATACTGCTATCGTGAGAGCTCTAGATTACTGCATTCAGTTGTTGGTGTGATAAGGTACTTGAACCTTTACCTTTGGTCAGTGTCCTTGAACTCTTCCTCTCCTTCAGCAGCAAATCACCAAGGGAGGAAAAGCTTGGAAACTTGGCTCCATCGATTTAGATTTAGGATTTAAATAATATCATAAAGGAATGTGTTTCACCTGTTGCACCTGTTTAGATTTTGCATTCAGGCCTATGCTTTTATTGTTTAACTGTTACTGGTTGAGCTGGGCGGAAAGTGTGTTTAACAGATAAAATTTTCTGGTTGTGTTAAGCTGGATATGATTCATCCCCTGGCATTTTTTCCGGTTGGATTTAATCATAAAGTATTTGTGCCCACTGAAACTGCATTGTATTGGGTTTGTGTGGCAAGGTTTTGCTACAGGGGCGATTTCTGCGGGAAGATGTCAGAAGCTTCTCCCATGGCTGACAAAAGCAGTGCCAGCTGGCACCAAGACAGACCCATTGCTGCTCAAGTCCAATCTTGACAGCCCTGGTAGTAGTGCCTCTGGGGTAACAGATTTTAGAAGGGGAAAATAAAAACACCTGCAAAACATCAGCTGCAGCCTGAAAAAGGAGAGAGATTATATGAGAGGAACAGCCCTACAGGCACCAAGATCAGCAAAGCAGGAGCGGGAAGAGGTGCTCCAGGCGTAGAATCCAAGATTCTCCTGCAGCCCCTGGAAGCCTACAGGGGAGTTGAGATTTAGCCACAGCCCTTGGGGGAGCTCACCCAGAAGCAAGGGGTTGCCTGAATGAGGCTGTGACCCTGTGGGAATTCTGCACTGGAGGAGGCTCCTGGCAGGACCCGTGACTCTGGGGAGAGAGGAGTCCAAGCTGGAGTAGGTTTACTAGCAGAACTGGGTTTATTTTTCATTAACCAACTTGGATTTGATTAAAAACAAGTAATTTCCCCAAGTCATGCCTGTTTTGCTCGTGACAGTTATTGCTGAGTGACCTCCCTTGCCCTTGTATTGACCCATGAACCGTTTGTTTTATGTTCTCTCCCATGCCCAGCTGGGAAGAGAGTGACAGAGTGTTTTTAGTGAGCACCTGATATACAGTCAGGGTCAACCACTACATCGAGTTTCTGCAGTTGTTCAATAGACTCATTTATCTCAATGATTTAAGATATTTGGAGTTCAGAAGATCTCACAGTGAGTCCCAAGGATCTTGTTTCTCTACCAACTAATCTGGCTATGGTTCTTTCAAATTTCTAGAGTTGGCAACAATTTCCTAAACCTGTTCCAGAGCCCATCAGAGCTTTCTTTCCTAGTCAACAAGAGGCCATTCTGCTTCCCTAGACAAGAAGAGGCAAAACCATGATGCCTGATCATACTGGCAGTTTTGCTTTAGTCTATCCAAAATATCAGCTACTTCACTGCATTAAAGTGGAATCACTGAATGTTTTGTCTGATCTAACCCGTCAGGGAGCCTATGGCTACTACACAATGTTTGCCACTTGACGCCCAGAACTGGAATATTTTTGTGTGAGAGGCAGAAGCTGTAGAGGCAGCAACTGGAAGGAAAAAAATTAAGGTTTCTCATGGCAGAGCAGTTGACAGCATTAAGCAGATGTTTTTCATTAGTAAAAAAACCAAACCATTTTTTCTTCTCTTTCTTACTGTGGTCACTCCCCGTGGAAACCACTTGAAAGTTGTAGAATAAAGACAACATCAGAGCAGTGTTACCAAGGAAGATAGTGAGGAATTTTGTTTTGTTCTGTTTTTTTCTTGCTGTCCCAGTGCGAATAAATAAGAGACATACTGAAGTACCCTATGGCAAATCTCACTCTAGGTTTCCTCCATGGGAAATGTTGTAAGAAAAAGATAATGAGCTTACATTTGTTCTCAGTGATGACCTACCCCATGGGAAATGTGCCCTTTCTTCAGCCTGTTTTCACTCCATGCTATAGCTGCTCAGGCACCCAAGTGTGAAAATTCAGATCACAAATATGAGTTAAAAATCCCAGTTCCTGTATGATATCTAGGAAAGATGATCAGTTTAAAAAAAGGAGTCACAGAAGTCAGCACATTGTATGAAGTACACCTAGTTCAACCAGAAGAAAATACTGAAACAGAGTACAAAAAAATCTTGTCTTTCTTTCGTCTTTGAGGTATGTACTTGCATTTTTAGCTTACTCAGTTAAGAATTGTTTTTACAGCCTAAAATCATTGTGAAAAATGTGCTTTCTTTTAAAACATGATTACTGAGTCATGTGTGCTGTAAGACTGAACTGACATATAAGACAAGGAAGCATTGTTCCCTTCTTGTACAGAAGGAAATACAGATGCTGCTCACCAAGAGAATGGCCTAAATCCTCTGCATCCTGTGAATGTTCAAATTCACCATTCCAGGAAAGAACCCAAACTCTGGAAGAGCACCATTTTCTACATTTACTTTTGAAACAAGGAAAATAACAGCAGGGAACAAGACATTTGTTCATCCAGCCTTCTGCAGCCTCAGGCAGGGTGAAGACCCTCCAGTGTGAGATGAGATATAACAGAGTTCCTCAAGGCAAAGAATGACTGGGGTCTAGGTCTCTGGCTCCATGGGTGGCTATCAGCTGGTGTATAAAATGCATTGGGTTGCACATCTGTTATCCAGTTGAATGTGTTTTGGTTCTTCAGAAGAACGCTTACAGTATCACACATTCAGGAACATGTTTTGCAGATGGAGAGAATAAAGGCGCTCTCCTGCAGCATTTGCTTCAGTTTCTGGCATCTGGATATGGTCAAGTGTTTTGACTCTTCTGCCCTTAGTTTTTTGCAGGCTAGCTCCAGACACTCCCCTGCCCAGACTAAGGTTTTGAGTCTCAGACACTACTGGGGGTATGCACGGGGTGCATCACACAGGCCTTTCAAGTTCCTTTGTGAGACATCCACTCTGCCTTTTCTCTCTTATGCCTCCTCTTTTCACTAGAAGAAGCCAAATGAATTCTTCTATTACATATCATTTACAAAAGGACTTCTTCATTTTCTGTATTAACAGGCTAATTTGATGAGCTAACCTAGAAAAAACTATCTGAAGACATGGTACAAAAAGTATAGGACATGACGAAAATATGTAAAGAGATCAACTGTGCTAGTTATTTTCCTCTGCATACACCACTTACTGTAGAGGACCTTACAGATTATTGCTATCTAAATACCACACCATGGCACTGTTACCAAACCTAGAAAATGTGCTTACGCCACTGGCAGTGTATCGGTTGGCACTCTCTCCCTATCACTGGAAAGGAACACCAACCATTTTTTTTCCAGCCACACTGTAGATGACAGTACCTACCTCCTGCTGGCTGAGGTCTCTCAGTATTGGCCATAAAAGGATGACTAATGGCTCTAGCACCAATTATTTAATGAAGGAACGTACATACTTATGTCATCAATATAAGTATCCTCAGTGCTGGTACTGTGGGTATCCCAAGTGCCGTCAGAATAGCTGTACTATCCACAGCTTCTGGATACTATTTTGGGCACAGCAAGAGAGGAAAAGCAAGTGGCCAGTCCTTGCATCCTTGCTTATGCTACTGGCTCTGCCTTAGCCCCATGCAGCCCACAGCTGGACTAGTGACCTCAACCAACCTGGCCCAGCAGAGTGACCATGCTGGGCTGCTGCTGTGGGCCATGGGTACAGTTGACCTGTTCTGGACTCGATGAATAAAAGTTAAAAGAGTAAGTAAAAGCAAGTTCTGAAGATGAACAGCTTCCACAATTTGTTAGAATGCATTTTATTTCAACAAAGCTTTTTGTTTATAATAAAAAAGGCCTTAAGAAAAGCAGATGAAACAATAAAAACAAAAATGTGAAGTTTGGGGTTTCAATCCAATCCTCTCCAAAACAGCCACCCTGAACCCCTACTAATTCCTCTCTTCACACAACTCCTACATAGTCTTATGCTAGATCTGAACCAGTAGCTATGAGTGGCTTCCTGGACCTAGGCCAGAAGTTGAGGTTAGGGTTACAAAAGCCACTATGTACACCAGAGCATGTTCTCTACAGCTCTTGGGACTTTCTCCTGGCCACTTACTTCTTTAAGGTCCAGAACCAAGGGAAGTCTGCAGGCAAGAGGCTGTTGATAGCTTTTCATTAACATAGGGTACAGCTGAGGGTCCAGTGTGTATGTGAAGGCAGGAGAGATCACAAGCGTACCTCTGTGTGGGCAGGGAGTTCTGGGTCGGTGGCGCAGTTGGGACAGACAAGACACATTTTTTTCGTGCAGCAATAGCCCATCTTTATCGTTTGCAGCTCATATTCATATTGTTTTCTAAAAGCATCGTGTTTAATTTTAGTTGGTTAGTAACTTGTTGCTACCCAGTTCATTGGTTAGTAGTTGCTACTGTACGTGCTTGCCAAAAACATTCCTCCCTTAAGATGTTTACTTTTTTTTTCATGGCTACAGAATGACTTCCACAGGTACAAATCCTTTTCCTCACAGGTACTTTTCAGGCCAGCTGTTAGCCATACTCAGCCAAAGCAACAGGCCTGAGCCATAGTTTTACAAGGCCTTTCTTTTGTAAGGTTTTACCTTTATGCAACATGTTGGAGCCATGCACACAGTTCAGATCAGCTCATACTAATGAGCAGTATGTGTTCCAGGTGACAACTTCCAAACATGCAACATCTTGCAAGCAGATGAGAACAGGGTATGAAATCCAGCTGTGCTCCAATGGGACAACATGTATGTACTTTCAGAGATTTGTACTTTAAATCTGAAGTTTTAAAAAGCAGAAATAACTTTAAGTTGTTTCCTATTTAAAAGCCAGATGGGCAGAATTAAATTTCCTGCCCAATGAAGAGGGGTGAAAAAAGTCTTCTTGGGCCATATGAACTTATAAACTCATCAAAGAAGGTAAAACAAGAATGACTACTCATCAATATGCAAACTGTTATTTAATTCAGTGGTCAAACTGAAATATGTCTTTGAAGTCTAATCATGCATAAAGCATATTGTGCCTTTGTGTGTGTATGTGTATATATAGATGTACAAATAAAATATGTAGAAATTTTATACATGTTCAAATATATTATATGGATGAAGATTTTTTATCTTCCTATTCAGCTTCACATTATTTTAAGTTCAAGGTTATCAGATTGCTGCTTAAAAACACATAAGACCACCTCTCAAACACAGAACATCGCATTTTTTTTCTTGATCTGAATGAAGTGCCATTCAAAAACCCTAAATCAAATTTTAATTTAATCAACTTTTTTACTTGGAGTAAAACATACTTCCAACTTTTTTTTGTGTTACAGATATGTGGTGGGCAATCTGGTTCCTCTGCAATACAAACACTACAAATATTAATTGGGATATCAGTGAAAATACAGTAGTTCCTTTGGACACAGTGAAGGAAAATTTAGTTTATTCCAATAGAAACTTCAAATAGGAATCCCAAGTAAGAGGAGCTCAAATTGCATTTCAAGCTACATTTTCTCTTCTAAACTTGTGTGATGCAGAGAAGAGTATTGATCTTATTTGAAGGCTCTACTTTCAGCACTTTACAATAAACATCTTAAAACATTTTGCACTTCATCTTTTTCTTACCAAAAAAACCCCCCAAGGCCATTGATGGAATGAGTAACAATGGGATTCATTAACATTCCTAAGAGGTTCTTGAAGATTCACAAGACATCCAATGCTTTCAATCTGTGTGCAGTACCTCTTTACATGATAGCTTACTACAATTATGTCAACATGTCAATGAGAAACATGAGGCTATCGCACAAAGTGTGACTGAAGAACAATCCAAGAAGGCAGAAATTATTCCAGGACAAAAAAGCCCCCCCGAGGAGCTCACTCAAGCCCTGAATGAGCATGCTCTTCACTGAGGGTATGTTTTCCAAATGCAGTGAAGGAGGAAGCCTTCAGGTCTAATCAGCTTCATTATGAGAGCGTGAGACTTGAGCAGTACCAGAGCCTTTTTTCAGTCTGTCAGCACAGGCACGGCACCCATCCCTAAGGAGTGCAATGCATTTGCACATTACCTCGGGATTGCAGTCATACACATACTGCTGTCCTTTTGCCTGGCCCTATGAGTTTCACAGAAATATTTGTGTTCCCAGTAGGCTTCTGAGGCAACAGGGCCTTATTGTATGTACCACACTACTGCTTCAAAAACTTCACTCCAGTCAGGTCTGATGTTAGTTCAGAAAAATTTGGGAATCAGAAAGCGTCTTAACCCTAAAACAGCATCCCAAGAGCTACCAAATAAGAAAACATGCAAATATGAAATAATGAGTAAGGAAGCAGGATTATTATCACAGTCCATAGCTATTTAAAAGTCAGAGTAAACAGGACTGAGGCTGAAAGACACTAATCATATTTGTCTATGCACCTTGGTGATTAAGAAGAAAATATACAGAACAAAATAAATGGAACTTCTCAACTGACTCAGAACATCTTCTTCCTTGTTAATCTGCATGTCCCACTGGTCTTTTCCCCAGTCAGAAATCCCTTTTCCGGGATGTGAGTGTCTTAGTGTCCCTATTCATATCTCCCAAGGACCCTTCATATTTTGGAAAGTCTTAGCACTCCAGTCAATTTGCTGAGACAAATCTTTGCTGGCAGGTGCTTGCATAAGCAAGAAGTCAAAGAGAATATACTTTGATCCATCATTGATCAGAGAATGCTTTCCAAGGGTCAGCCCGTGTTAGAATCCTTGTTCAACTACAGTCTTCAAAAATTAAGTGGTCTACTTGCCTATCAGATTTCCTTGACCAGACCCCTGAGAAGACATACAGTAACATTCCATACTTACAGTTGTCTAAAACTACAAAACATTTAAGAGTACATGGCCTAGTTGCTCAGCTTTATGTGAGGAGTGACTGTTAGCTATTCCTAATAACAGTTATTTCCTCCCCTACCTCCCCTTTTCCCCCACATTTTTGCTAGGTCAATATTTTCTAGAAGAAACACCTTCCGTAGATTCTCTCTTTAGCAATACTTCCTCCAGCAACCATCACCAGGTCACCTTAGGCAATTGGAAGCCTATATTGTTCTTAGATATACAAGTATTCAGTACCATGGGGATAACACCTAAAAGACAAATCCACTCCACAATGGAACAAGTTGGATCTTGAAGAGATTCTAGTAATACCTTTCCAACACCTGAAATATAAAATGCCCCAAGCCCTCTTGCCAGGCACTTCATTTTTCAAAATTAGCTGCACTTCAACAGCTTGAACCTCTAACTCAAAGACCATTAACCTACTTCCTCTGCTTTTCTGCAGGAAATTAATAGAAAGGTGTCTTCCAGTGTCTTACATATGTATGATTTTCCAGTGGCTTAAAAAAAGATTTACTCTACAGCACCTACTAAAATAGGGTTTCACTCCTCAGTTGAGACTCTTCTTGCCAGATGATAGCTCAGACTGACAATTTTTTAATGGCTCAATATGTAGCCATATCTGAAAACTATGGGTTTAGTGCCAACAGTAGATTGACTTTTAATGAGAATTGCATTTACCAACGTCCCAGTAATTCACTTATCACATACTGTCATTAATGTACCAATAATTGCGAATTGCTTCTGCCTACAGAAGCTCTGCTCACAGGGTCCTATGAAACCAGCATCTTAGCCTTTATGTAGACTGTAACATCTTGCTTGGCTAGTGAATGTACTATGTCATTTATTTTTACTGCCTCATTTGTACATAGTTCCCATTTCTTTCAGAAGCTATATTCTGCTTTCCATGACCAAGCTATCCATCTTTAAAAAGGGATAAGAATCCTTTTAAAGGAGGAGTGCCTAATTCTGCACTTTATTGAGGCTGTAATATAGGCTGCCACACTGTATTCTAAAAAGCAAACAGAAGAACAAATTGAAGAGCCAAAAGATTTCAGAAGAGCTGTTTGGCAGATAAAACAACTGTCTGTATCAGAACCACTGGGATTATTAAAGGTGCATGTGGTTCATTCCCCCATGCACAGTTAGAAACTCCTTTCCTGAGCCTTGTGTAGAGCAGAACACTCAAGAGCTCCTCACCTTCTCAGGACAGCGCTAAGGTGTGACAATAATTAATCAAAAACAGAAAGAGGGAAAATGATCACTACACAGTTCATGAGAAACACTGTGCAAATATAATCTCACTGTTTAAATTATGTCAGGAAAAAGAAGAATGTAAAGCCCTCTGAAGAGCCACAGATAAATGTGCTTGCCATGTTGTATTGCATCAATCAGGAATGAAGCCAGATTTTTTCTAGATCTGAGGCTTAAAGACAAAACCTTGGGAAGAGGAGGCAAATACGTTATTTTGCAGTTGCAACTAAACTTTCTATGCATTTTACTGGTATTTTTAAGTGCTTCTTTGGAAAATTAACTTTATGAACTAATTAGCAACTATAGTAATGCAGAGATGACTAATCACAAGATAAAAATTCTATACATGTGCAAGTGATAGTTTCATAAAACTCTCAGCAAACAACTGATTACCTCTATGCTTTTTCATCAAAGAGGAATAATACAAAATTTAAATAATCAAAGTGTATTATCCATATCATATTTTCTCATAGAAGTGTTGCATCCACAGCCTGGAAGCGAGCAGTAGGTAAAGTTAAATTACCATTTATTTTAGATAGCCTTGCTTGGCCTCAATCTAGGTTTGTAGGGGAAAACTGGAGGGGAAAACAAAACGATTAGAGAAGAATTATAGTCATTTTCAAATGGAAAAGTGGGTCAAATCTGCTGCATAAACTATTCATAATGAATTGTTCATTCAGATTTATATTGGGTAGATTTGAAAACACTGAAATTGAGTTCAGAATTCCTGTAGAGGTGAAATTACTTCAGCATGTTACTGAGAATAGGTATAGTATTTTACTTTATGAAATATCGAGTTGACATTTATTTATTCATTAGGGTTACCTGCATTACAGAACAATCCATCCATCGAGAAAACTCTAAGGACAAAATGACACAAACAGAATGTGCATTGCATTAATAGCTAGCATTTAAGAGAGGATGTCAGAGAGAACCTGACTAAAAATATCCACTAATACTAGAAAATCACACTCCAGGCTTGAGCTTCCCCAGTAATAGGGTGCAGGGCAGTTTGGCAAGCACAGAAACTGAATGTAAGATGCATCTCTCTTTAGGACTGACTCATCCTTTCTGCTGGCACAATCTGTTTTCCCCAGCATGCAAACATTTAATCCAGCCCCCTGGGGATGTTTATGCTGATAAATAAACAGGCTCTGTTTCGACCTCACTAACAAGCTGTATCTCTTCCACATCTGCTCTAAGTGGCACTAGATATAGGCACAGTTAGCAGAAGCCTGTTGGGTCTATCAGCCCGGATGTGTGCTCCTGCTTTACTTAGAAATACAGCTGGGGAAGAGACAAGCAGGTCTCCACCAGCTTTCCCTCTGCACCCACCCGTGCCCACCCCACAATGGAGACGTGTCAGGGAGGAGACCCAGGCCAAGCCTTTTGGGTGCCTGCTCAGAGCAGTCTTTGCAGCACAGCCACCTGTGCAAGGACTGTGCACAAGAGCCCTGCGGCAGCACCCTGCCACAGGAACTCATCCTCCAACAGCATCTTTCTGGACCCTTTCAGGAGGATAAGATGTTGTTTTTATTGGAAAGCTGCCTAATTTTTCCTAATATATTTTTGGCACCTGCCTTGGTTTAACAGGCATGACATGGGGAATTTTCCTTCACTTGACAAATTTGTCCTTGACAGAACTGCACTGATTGGAACCGTTACATCAGGGATGGATCTGGCCAGTTATCTTTTCAATTTGGGTAAACATGACTTAGCTGCTTTAGCATCATTTGCTCAGATAATCAATACACACAGCAGACATATAGAAATTAAGGCACACCCACTGCACAGCTCCATTGGACACATCTGAGGATATATGCTGTGATATGGGCAAGACAACACAAGTCCTACAGCTTGAAAATGCATAGTGTGTCTCTCTCAGCAAAGGACTGTTCCTGGCTTTGATCACATATATGCCCAACAGAACCCTTTTTAAATGCTCATGACTCCCACTCTTGTTTTTTTCACTACTGTTGGTTCAAAAGAGAAGTACCTTTAGTACTTAATAGTGTGCAGGATTACACAGCATTAGAAAGATGACCTTTTTATTCTTCTCCGCAAGTTACACAAAGAGCTTGTAAAACATGCTGAGCATTGCTCTCTGGGCTGCTGAGTGGCAGAGAAATTATAGCAGCTGAAAGCAAAAGGTGCAGGTTAGGTAACTATTTTAAGAGATTTTTTTTTTCAGTCTTTCCTAGCAGCCGCTGACATTTTATTTATTGTACTTTTGGAAAAAGTGGTCTGTTGAAAGCTCCTCAATTCCTGCATCAATTGAGGGGAGAGATTCTGCTTGAGAAATATGCTTCATTTTGTAAATGTTAAAACCTTGCATCATATTTTTGCATAGCCTCAGTTAGTACTATACCTACTATCCACGCTGAACTCTGCTGTAGAAACGCCACCTGCTCTTTTATCCCCTGGGCACATGAGGCTTGGGTCAGGGTGGTCGCTCTGCCTGGGTTTGGATGATGTCTGGATCTCTCCAGAAGGACAGCATCTCTGCAAAAGGATGACTCCCCTGGCTACCCTGAGATCAGTACTGAATACCTTTCTCTCTTTTTTGCTGTAGCAATCACCTTCAAGTTTGGATTTGTTTTGGTTTTTTTGTTTTGTTTTTTTTTTTTTTAAGCCCACTCTATTAGACCTGACACCTGCAGAAACAGATGAGAGTAAATGCAAACTACCCACTGATAGTGGATATCCTTGTAGTGGCTCCCAAGTTCAAACCCATGTAAACCATGGCTAGATTGCAAGAGACAGACAAAGCTGTGGCTAAAAGAACTGAAATCAGTAAAGATAACTACTCTTATCTTTCCCTCTCACATCTTCCATAACTTCATCATGAGACTCCAGGACATACTAGTATTCAAGATCTCCATCTGGACATAAATAGCCTTTTTATTTTTCTCCTACTTCATTAAGTAGAGTTCAACTCATAGAAAAGCATTTTCTTGGCTGATTTGGTGACTTCATTTCCCAAGTTATCGCCAAGAACAAGTTACTGGCTGCTAAAAGCTATTCTTTGCCAAGACTTGAAGTTTTGTTCCAGAATGGAAGTTAAAAAAAAATAAACAGAGAAGTGATGGGGCAGACTTACAAACAGCTAAATTGTCTTTAATTCATGGGAACAGTTGGGGAATAGTTGTTTGATGTGGATGTAGGCAGATGTGCACTGAATAGTCACAACTAGATTACCCTCTCAGCAGAAAGAAAACACCCCTATCAGCATCTTGCCTTCCTCGGGTCCTCACTCTGCAAGACACTCTTGGTTTATCACTTCTGCCTGCTAAAACTGTTCTGTCCAGGTGAGCTTCCATCCATTTAATTGAAGTCCAATATTATGTTACCAAAGAGGATGCAAGGGTTGCATTGAACC
The DNA here is from genome assembly GCA_013400315.1 of Bombycilla garrulus. Lineage (NCBI taxonomy): Eukaryota > Metazoa > Chordata > Aves > Passeriformes > Bombycillidae > Bombycilla > Bombycilla garrulus. Next base: position 398,283 of record VXBU01007345.1, read on the forward strand.
TGGGTCTCTTCTCACCTCAGAGAGTGTTCGCATCCTTGTGGACAAAAAATAGGGAAGAGGGAAGATAACAATACTCCCTCCTGGGCATTTCCCTGCTCGTCATCTTCTTCCTTGCTTAAAATCTCACATAAGTTGTCATAAGATAACTGCACTTCCCAACGAACGTATGCCTTGAAAAAACACCTAACAATTGCTCTTGTTAGAATCATCCTAGACTGAAATAATGAGACACCCTCTTGTTGGAAAATGAAGAACCCCACACTCCAGCCTTGTAGCAGCCTCCAAGAATTCATTCTTCTCCCTGACTTCTCAATGCCTTTTCATTATTTGCTCTCCTTTATGAATAGAGAGCTGCTGCTCCAGCATTCTAGAGAAGATACTATACTCACAATTTTGACAGAAAAGATGAAAGGGAAAGAGGGTCAGTGACAGGGCTTTGTGAAGACTCAGGGTTGACTGTAACAAGGTGGTCCATGTTATAATCTGAGCTCTGCATCAGCTTGTGGAGCCCATCCTACAGGCACACATAAGTAGTAGATCATGTGACTGCTGTTGGATAAAACTTTCCACAATTCCTCCTGCGCCAGGACTAGCACTATAATCACACAGGATAAGTTCTTACACACTATACCTCTTGCTTACTTTCGGAAAGTCGGTTCCGATTTTCAGCACTCTCATGGCTGATCCAGTGTCCCAAATAGCATGGCTTTCAAAGTGTGCACCAATTCTCCCAGGTTAGTGCACGGTTCACAGCACAGTTCACAGCCCCCTCCCTCTTGTGTCTTTACCACAAGAAAATTTTAGAAACCACAAATTGAGACACACTCTTTGTTCAGCTGCTGCAAGTTTGTTGCAGTATGGTTGCATCAGAACAGAACTGAAATAGCAGTCAAAAGAGCAGAGCAGGAGATACTGTCTGTACCAGCCCTATCCAGCCCAGGACCTTGTGAGGTAATGCCTGTTCATTTCATCACTAAATAGGATGAGTAAAATCAAAAAAAAAAAAATCCCTGTTGGCCTTTCAGAGGCATTACAAAATTGACTAAGGATGCTATTTTATTCTTGTTAAATGTAGCTGGCACCATAATTTTATTTGCATTTGATTCACAGGTACAATGAAGGGGAAGATAGAACACTAGGTAGAAGTGTTATGTGACAGGAGTATTAATCTCACAAAACTATCACCTGTGTCAAGTGACTGAGGCAAGAAATAACAGTCCCTCAGTAGCACTTTGGTGTCACACACTTATTACAAACTACATCACATAATTCCATAAAGAGCTGTTGAAATACTTATTTGAACTATAAAATTATGTAATATTTTTGAGATAAATGCATTCTAAGTTGATGCCAAAGTTTATTTCCTAATATTTTTCTTTCTGTATTGGATCCACTATTCCTAACCTAAGAAATCTCTCTCAGTCAGATACAGTCTCATGTGTCAGTAAATTTAATTATTACCGATGTATTTGAAACTAAGATGTTGTTCTCATTCAAATTGCAATCTCTTGGTCACACAAATGCGTGAAAATGCAGTCTGATTTGATTTGCTAACCAAGGAAGAATCCACAATTTCATTAAGAAACAGCTGAGGAAGGGAAGCTTTCTTCATTAATAAAAACAATTAGTGAGTTGCCCAGCTGTGTTACAAAGCAGCCAATGACTTTTAGGCTGGCACCCTGGCAGACTAATAATCCAGTGCTAATTGGGATATACTAGGCAGGTTGTTCAGTTTCTGGTTCTTATTTATACTGATCTCATTCAAAAGAAAATGTATTTCAAATGTTTTCTTTAAAATAATATAAAAGCTTTATTTACCCTGAAACATCAACTGGTGAAACACTTGTTATAGGAATATTTGAGAGGACTCTAAGGTTTGCCAAGGAAGACTGCAGCCTTTTGCTGCCAGTGGGGTTGTCACAAAAACAGGGGAAGGAGACTAACTCCTTTTTCAACATCCTGGTTCTCAGAACAAACTTGGTGAGAAAATACAGGCATTTCTCAGAGCAAGGAACAGTAAGTTGAGCTCAGAGGTCTGATTCTGCAGTAGCTGGGGATCTTCAGGGAAGCATTATGGCTTGCTAAGGACCTCTGCCTCTTTTCTCCTACCTTGAAGATGGTGCACTATCTACAAACAAAAAAAATATTGATGATGAATGCTCATCATCAATAGGGTAAAATCCCCCTCTCAGTAGCTTCTTTTTATATTCTCTGGGTGAGATTCTCACCTTAAAAAACCAAACAAAAAGGTAAATAAAAACAACAACAAAACCCTCAAAAACAAACAAACAAAACAAACAAAAAAGCAAGAATAAATCAAGAGTAAAACAGAAAACAAAAGTGAACTGCAGAAAAACACCGAATCCCAGGCTCCAAGTTTACACCTAGTCCCACCTATTAAAAATTACCATGGTTCCCCCAGCCATATGTGTAGCACAGTTGCTTCTTTTCATCCCCAGAAAACTCCTCCATGCAGATCATCTGGACTTGAGTCAGCTGTTAGTGAGAGGCAATCAGATTCCCTGGTGACCTATCTGCAAACACAGTGCCCAGATTGCTTTGGTACCCTCTGCCTAACCTCAGCTATTTGCTCCAGTCCACATCCTCAGAGCATGTGCAACAGACACCAGCAAAACCTGGGACATCCCAAAATTTCACAGTCATAGAATGGTTTGGATTGGAAGGGATCTTAAAGATCTATTAGTTCCAACCCCCTGCCATGGGCAGGGACCCCTTTCACTAGAGCAAGTTTTTCAATGTCACATTCAAATTGGCCTTCAGCTCTTCCAGGGATGGGGCATCCCCAGCTTTTCTGGGAAACCCGTTCCACTGCTTCATGACCCCCAAAACAGAGATTTTTTTCCTCATATCTAATCTAAACTTACCTTTCCTCAGTTTAAAGCCACTACTTGACTTGAAACTATCACATTACCTGACTTGCAGCCGTCTGATTTATTTGCTTGACTTTAGATTTCAACCCTAGTTGAGTAATTACTCCTTTCATTCACCACTGGGAAATTTAAGTACAAAGTTTTAGATTCCTAGAAGTTCTTAAGGGATGGATGGAACAGACAGTTTCCAGGGCGGTGTTCAGAAATGTGTCCTTTCCTGACTTACCTCCTACTTATGGAGGCATCTGTATTCTCCCGTGCTGCTCCATCCCAATGAACAAGATCACACAGCACGACAGGAAAAGAGGTGCCTACAGGTCAGAGTGTTTCCTTGCAGCAGTGCAGACACAGTATGACTTATACTAAGAAAATTAACTCAAATTGAGTGGAAAAGAATAAAAATAAGACATTGTGTCAATTCTGGTATTGGTTTCCACCTTTAACTGGTAAATTATTGGGCATGCTCCATGAGACAGCATCTGTCCTTTATCATGAGCCATACTTTTGATTGGCAAATGAACCAACCCGGGGCAAACAAACAAAGTTACTTCTTGTTTAGTGCAATCACCTTCACCAAGCCACACAACAGAGTAAACAACCTGAAGGAAAAACATTTGTCATAGGCAAATGTATCAGAATGTAAATATTGTATGAAGAATGTAAATATCCGTTGAAGGTGCCCCATAAATAGAATGATAGCAAAATCAGTTTATTTGCTCAGGTTCTACATGTATAATATGATAGTCATCAGTCTGTACAGGCAAAACGCAAGCAAAAAGCAATGCAATCAATCAAATACGAAGCTTTCCTGCAAATGAAAGGAAAATTGCTTTTCAGATGACATGCAGTAAAACACAACTGCATGACCATTGACTTTATCGGCTTGGACACTGGCACAGCCCCCCAGTCATGAAGAATTTCCCTGCTACTAGTGGGAATTTTTTTAGGATTTATTATTTTGCATATGCCTGACCCTGGTGTTTTAATGCATAGTTTCTTTTTGAGATTTTTTTTTGCTTAATGACTATATTTAAGCATGCAGATGTTCAAATACTCTCAACAATTGTGAATTCCTACCAAGGTCAGACTTCACTAGTAAAAATATTTCATTCATTGTCTTTTTTTATTTTATTGAATTAAGTATGTTATACCACAGCTGGTGAAATAAATAGTCTGAAATGAAAACTCCAAAGGGCTATCTATGACCTTCAGAGATTTAGGTCAAATCCAGCTGTGATAGTTAGCAACTTACACATCTCCATTAAAAAAATAGATCAAAAATTAAACTAAAGGCTTCTATTTCACAACCTTCATATGGCAAATTGCATTAAAGCTGTAGGAACACACCCTCAAAGGCAAACATGGTGGGGAAAAACTGATGTGATTGTGTACAGCGAAGAAGCCTTTATGAGCTAACTCCATTATAATACAGTTTCCTTGACATAATTACTCAGGCAAAACCTTAAAACATAATTAAAGATGGTATTTTTCCTGTTTGTCTGGTTATAAATGCCACAAACCATTTATGATACACCCAAACAGCCTTGTTGGGCACACAACCTATTGGCATGTACTGGAAGACATGGTGAATTGCTTTTGGGGCTGAGAAAGCCTAATTACTTCTCCCACTCAGAACAGGTATGAAGGAGGAAAATGGGACAATTTCCTTCTCTGCCCTTGGAACTTAGTTACCATGTCCAGGGACAGGTCCATTGCTCACCACAAATTCCTGGGCTTTGTCATTGCTCATTGCATGTGCCAAATAAAACCATTTGATGGTGCATTTTGCCTTCACTGCCATGTGCCAGGACCACGAGCAATGCCTCTGGCTGTGCTGGGCAAAGACTTCTCGGCAGGGCTCTTAGACATGGGGATGTGAAACCCTCCTTGCTGCAGAAGGGAGGAACCTTTATCCTCTGCTGACAGCAGCAACTGGTCTTACCCAATGGCACCGGGTAAAAGTCATGCCATCTCCTGGTGTGCAGGGCTGTGCTAAATGACTCCCAGTCTCATCTGGGGTTTTTTTTATTAAACTGCAGACAAACCTCGAGTTGTCTATGAATCTCACCTGCCCGAAATACGGCAGGTGAAGTAGCAGAGCTCAGGATGCAGCCTCTACCCTGTAGCCCATGTCCTTCTTCTCTGTGACAGCTCAGTGGGCTCAGCACAGGGAAGAGGGATGCAGTCTCCCTATGCTTTCACAGTAATGGGATGCTGGGAGTTGGGTGGCAGAGGAACTGACCCTCGGTCTGAAAGATGCCTGCCACTGACTCCTCCCAGTGCTAGCTGATACTGGAAGTACAGCCCCTGTAGTGCTGTCTTGTCTGCCCACTCTGCCCCGTCATTAAGTAAAAATTGTCTTCTACAGCATGGCTATACATTACCTAGATTGATGGAGTCCCGATCTCAGCCAGAGGATCCAGACAGAGCCACAGTTCAAATATATTAAATGATTCGACATCAGGCTTTGTGCGCTTCTGACAGCTTCTTCTTTGGAAAACAAGCCTGGAAAATGCCCGTACAACTCAGGGAGTGACTAGAGGTTGTATTTCTCTTAGTAAGTATAAGAAAAGGAAGTCCTGTTGGACTATTCTATTGTTTCTGGAATGTGTCAAGAGGTAGCGCACTATGCCAGAAAAATTAAAGCACAGCTGGAAAAAACAGGTGGTTTTTTTCATATTCTTGGGGTACTTTCTATAGCACCAGAGAAATGACAGTTTTATATTCTTTATGTAAGAGGTTTACCAATTTATTACTTTGTATTTTCCCTTGTATTTCACCTTGTATTTCAGTACGTTCAATAGTAAAAGAGGAGAATCATGAGTATCTACTGATTTTGTACTTGAAGGACATCAATCGCTTATAATTTTGAACTTTTTTTTTCATTCAAATGAATTGAAGCTCAAACCACTGCAATAAGAAGTTGGCATCTTTTCACTGAGGCACTGTTGTAATTCTGTTATATTGCAATGTGTGTTACAAAATGAAATGTTAAAATTACACAGACCAGTAGATTAAGTATTTACTGAAAATCTATCTGGCAAAGAGGTCATGATTTGTTTAAAGCACTGCCTGAATAGATGTGACAAACACAAAATGTATCCTCTGCCCACCTTCAATGCTCTGCTTCAGTTTAATTAATTTTCTTCACCTCTTCCTGTAAAACTGAGAGTCTGTGAAAATACCATCAGCCTTACAGAATTAAATTGTCTACCTGCTGCAGTACAATGAGTTGAAGAGATCAGATCTTTGTCTTCTCTCTGCTGCCCTGTGACTGCAATTCAGGAAATCGCAGAGTCTCATTCACAGTACCTCGGGGTGGGAGGAATGTATCAAGCAGAGACATCCTGTCATAGCACAGCATAGGTAGCACAGCATAGGTAGCACAGCATAGCCCAGAGATGGTAGCATGACATAAATACATAGCACAGAACTGGACAGGCCAGGAAGCAGCAGGCAGGCATGACAATCATTTTTCCTGCCATGCTGTGTAAACTGGGGCAACCAGAGGCTTGTCCTATCTATAAATACCAGCTTCACTTTTACCAGTGCAGCTGACACCAGCCCAGGCTTGCAGGCATCCACAGCTCAATTACATATGAGTTATACTGTCAAAATTGAAGACAGTGACTCTTGACTTAAGGTTCCTGTCAGTTGCAGCCCTGGTAGCAATGTATTTCCCTGGGCTGATGTCTGGGTGGACATCCCACAAGCAGGGCAAGTTTACCCTCATATCTGACTTAGGAGAAAAAAAGAAAGGATTCTTCTACGCTTTGTTCCCTCCCTGAACAATTTGAAAAACCTGGAACTTGACATATATAAACAGCAATGCTTGGTGAAGAAGGACCTGTATGCCAGCTGCTGCTTTCTCTTTTTCTTTTGTCCTGCCATAGCAGTGCAGATCCAACACTTGCAGGCTTTTCTGCATAGGGTTTGAGAAAAAATGAGACTTGTGCTGCTTGAAGCTGCCTCAAGACTTGTCTGAAGAGCTTGTGTCCTCTCAAGAGATAGATCAAGCCAGGTTTCCCACTACTTGTAACTATAATGTCTTTAAGTGATACACTAATTGCTTTTACAATAGGCATTACGAGATCTACTCTCCCTTCCCCAAACTCTCAAGATTCACGAATAAGTCTTGTCCTTACTCAGCAGATGGGGAGTCACAGCATCTCTCTGAGGAGGAGGCCCAAAATCACAGCCTGAGCGACTTCACATTTGTATGAAGATCTTCACTGGAAAAGTGCACAGCATTTATCTTACTTATCTCAGAGGCCTGCCAAGCACTTCACTGCCACACACTGCTGAATTTATCAGGGCCGCGGCAGGATGCAATTGAGATGCACTGCCCCCACACATGCTAACAGCCTGATTTGTACAGGGAGAAGAAATAGATAAGGCAGGATGCTTCATCTTCTCATGAGTTCAAATCTAAATCTCCAAAAGAAAGAAGTCTGAGAACACATACTAGATAACAAGCAGAAGGCCTGACAGGTGCACAGCTTCTCAGACAGCAAACATAGGCAGTGCAAGCCCTATGGAGAAAACTATCAATTAATTTAGGAAATTGCATACAGAAGGTGCATGAAAAACCCACTTCTAAAAACCTCTCCAGCCAAAGAACACCTCAGGCTTCCTGCAGAGTCGTGGTTTGCTCAATATAGGCACATTTTCTTTCTTTTCCTCCCCCTCACAGTAACACTTTTCTTCTTTGCTTTACAGCTTGCAGTGTAGAGGAATACCCACCCCTGGTTTAAGCAAGCCCCAGTGTGACACATCTCTGAAAAAGCACCCTGCACACATGCCCTGCTTTTACACTCCCCTCTGGACAGATAATATTAGCTACTTCTGGACACAAGATGCTGAGTTACACAAACCTTTCATTCACTGCCCTGACCTTGAGATGAGTTTCAGTTCATCATGATGCAGGCTAGTCAGAAGATTTCCATGATGCCACCTGACCTCCAGACTGGCAGTCCTTCTCTAAAATTACCTTTGTAGATGTTCAGCATCTGCTCCTCAAGTGACATCCACTTGCACATGACTGGCATTGACACATGTGCCAGACTGTGGCCCTGGGAGGCACCTTTGGCTCAGCAATGGGATCCAGCTGGATCTGCAACCCCTGACACTTTGCAGCATTGTCTGTACCAGCCAAGAGGGGCCAGAGCAGCACCTTCCCTATTGTATTGAGACTTTCATTAAAGCATGATCAAAAGTACTCACTCCATTATCATTTATTGCCCTCTTCCTCCTTCTTTCTATTAAGATACAAGTGATGGCAATGTAAGCATAAACTGCCTCCTGTCACTTTAGTATACCTCAAGGAACTTAGTACCTTCTAGGAACTTCACAGCTATGACACATGGAAAACAGTCAGGTAAAAAGGCCCAGGAATCCCTCTCTCACATAGGCTTGGGGAAGTTTCCCAGAGACCATGAGAAAATGAGAAAAACTGATTCTCAGGAGAAACTTTATTGTTCTCTATAGCTACCTGAGATGGTAGTAAGGTGGGGTTTAGTCTCCTCTCCAAGGTAACAAGCCAAAGGACAAGATGAAATGGTCTTAAGTTGCACCAGGCAAGGTTTAGATTGCAAATTAGCAAAAAATTCTTCACCAAAAGGATGGTGATACATTGGAAGAGGCTGCCCAGGGAAGTGGTAGAATTGTCCTCCCTGGACATATTTCAAAGACATGCAGATGTGTCACTGAGGGACTTGTGTCATTGGAGGACTGGGCAGTGATGAGTTAAGAGTTGGACTCAATGATCTTAGAGGTTTTTCCCCAAATGATATTTCTATGATTCTATAAGTATTTAGCAAATGTATAGAGCTACATAAGAACTTGCCATTCTTTCTGTTTCTTTCTTAAAAATACAAAGTGAATCTAATTTCAAATACTTGGAAATTACAGGAACATAAATAGACTGGAGACATTAGTCTCATGGATAAGGTCTCATACTCACTGTATGAGGTTCTGGTTCAAAATGTGACATATCAGGAGTATAAGGCTAGTTGCATATAAAACACTTTTTTTTTATCATACATTTTATACAACATTAAGGATTCAGCTTACATCTTCTCTAACTATAATTAAGAATGAAGCACAGATATGTGTTTCAGATATTAATTTCTCTGAGATAGGAATGATGAAATCTAGATACACAAGGTATGCTCTTCTCTAACAAAAACAAGTTCAGCCAAAATTAGTTGTGTTAAAAAAACTAAGGTTCTAGATCTAAATTGAGCTTTATTGTTATTCACTATCCTCCAGTTTTTTTCTGATAATTGTTAGGCCTTTACTTGGCAACACAACTGTACAATGGCTTGCAAATTTTGTCCCTGCATTTTTTCTTTTTTATGGTATAAATATATCACTTGGAGGAATTATCACAGAGAAAGTGATCTGGATTCCTATAGCTTACCTAGGCTTGTTGGCTCTGTAGCTCAAGCCACAAATTTTTGTAGTATTGCTTCTCTTCAGAAGTGTTCAAGCCACTGAGTTAAGATATGACTTATATTGTTAATGTTTCAGGGGAAAGATAGAGATTTTTCTCATAAATAGCAGAAATTGAGAGATACAGGTGTCCACCTGCAGTTAGACAGGATTTCTTGAAGGGTACAACTTAATCCACAGTACAATCTTCATTATTTCCAATTCATTTCATGACTTGCAGTGAGATCTGTATCACCAGTGAAACCCAACCAGGCCCATTTCCAAGCAGTGGAACATGGATCAAACACATCTTGACACACCTTTGAGGATAAAGTGGAAGTCACCAATTTGAAAAATGAGAGGGAATTTTCCATTAAGAGTAAACTGCCACAGATGTGAGATGACATAGTTTCTCCTCCAGTTCCTAGGCAATTGATGGAGGACACACTACTGACACAGAGAATGGTTTCAAGCATCAGCATTTTATTATTATTATTATCCAGTTCAACCTTTCAGACTCTTCTCATATGCATGACACCTGTGTGCCCTTCTACTCTTTTGTGATTGGTGTCTACACTCCAGCATTCCGTGCTTCTTTTTCCTTCAACGCTGTTCACCTGTCTTATACAGCTGCACCCCATTAGAGATGAGGCTCGGCCACAGCCCCATTCCCTACGTCTCATAATCTGCTCTCCTACAGGCAGTCTTGTCCCACAGAGCTCTCCTGGAAGGACTTGTTGGAAGGTTTAAATTCCTGTCTCCTCTGGACTAGACTGGAGTGGCATAAACTGCTGTAAGAGCAAAACAAAAACAAAACACGTAAGCAAAACAAGCAAACGAGAACATGCACACAAAAAAAAAAAAAAAAAAAAAAAAAAAAAAAAAAAAGAAGAAGAAAAAATAAAAGAGGAGATTGAAGGAAAAAAGTATATGTGGTAGGCAGGAAGAAACCCAATGCTAATTATTCACAATGGACGAGCTACAAAAAAAAAATAGCTGTATATTGTCATGCAGAGAATATTATTTCCCTTAAACAGTGTTGGAGGAGCACCTTTAAAGACCTAAGAGCATCAAACTGGAAACTCAAGAATTGCCTATAAAGCAAGAGCCAAACTTCTCACAGTTAAAGAGTCTTATATCAGTATGATAGCATTCAAAACAGAAGGGTTTCCTTTGACCTTAGTGGGATTTGCTTCAAATCCTGTTATTTTGCATCAGTTCATCACTGGAAATAATAAGACTTCTCTTGCTCAGAAACAACTGAAGAAACTCTGCAGTCGGTATGCTCCACTAAGGCAGTCATGAGGAGAAAAACATGTCATCATTTCCTTCCCTCTGGCAATCCCTGTCTGTTTCCAACAACCAGTTCCAACATATTTACAATTTACTTGCCTTATATATAAATTAATTAGACTTTTGTCTCAGTATCTTGTATTTTTAGTTTACCTAATCTCATTACTGTACCTATTTATGTTCTGAAGAATCTGTAATTAATCAAATTATCCATCTAGCCTGATTACTAGTGGTAACTGCCCCTAGAGGTTGATTAATACATTCTGAAATTATTCAGGAAGGCTCTTGAAATAGCCAACAAAATTTACCCTTCTTGCAACCACAAAGTGCCTTACAAGGCCCACAGTTGCCTGAGGGTTTAATATAACCAATAATCCATAAAGATAATTGTTCCCACATGATTGGTGAACAACCTCAAGATGAGTGCATAAGGGCTAACACTACAATTGATGTTTTTGTTGGGTTTCTACCCTTAATGCAATTTCCCTTTAACAAGCCAACTCATCCCTTCCATTGGACAGTAAATACAGACTTAAGTTTTTCCCTAAGGTATTTCACATTAAGGAAAAACATATGTCCTCTTCTTAGTTAAAAACTTATAAAAAAAGTTTTAAAGTTTAGAAAAACTTATTTAATTGCTAAGATATCATACCTAATAACACTAATACTTTACAACTATATACTAATGTCCCTCTCATTTGTTTTTTGAAATGCTGATAAGCACAATTATTTAGGAAAATGTATATATGTCCATTCAAGGTCTTATTCATCTTGTAAGACTGCAAGGCTCCTAAGTACCTTAGCTAAAATCCTTCTTCATTATATCATTGCTGACTGCATTACATGGAAATAATTCCTGAAGCTATTTCTGATTTAGAGAGATCCTCAGAGACTCAGAGATATGGAGACCGTCAGTTAAACTAAGTTGTTAGTGTTTGTCTGGAAGGAATAAGCTTCATAAGCAACCAGAAAAAAGTCTACTAACCCAGTATTCTATTATTAACAATTAACAGGAAGCATTCCCAAACTATTAGAAATGTATCAAAACCTTCCAATACATATATATGAAAGAAAAGAAAAGAAAAGAAAAGAAAAGAAAAGAAAAGAAAAGAAAAGAAAAGAAAAGAAAAGAAAAGAAAAGAAAAGAAAAGAAAAGAAAAGAAAAAGGAAAAAGGAAAAAAATAAAATAACCTCTCAAGAAGTGTGGTTGTATCTTTTGGAAGTATATCAATCTGATGCTTCCTTTCATTCCTCTAGCATCTTTCTCACCTACACTTTTGTCTCTTAATTGGTCTTCTTGAGATCTGCAGACATTGTTGCTTTGCTTTTGAGAATGCTTCACAGTATTTAGGAGAAAAAGTTTTCCTTGACTTTACAAAACTTAGGTGATGTCACATCCCAGAGCTTTTCAAGAATTTTTTTCTTACCTCTTTACTCTTCCCCACAGATCTGTAAGACTTTCTTCTCAATCCTACTTTGTTGCAGCACCTTCTATATTTTGCAATGCTAATGGTCAGATCTGTAAAAACGCCAGCATCCAATTGGTCTCCTTCTTGCTCACAGTCTTTGGAGGTCCCCACACCACCTAATCTGAACACGAAATATATATGAACCTACTAGCCAGTTCAAAAACACTTCATAACCTGTGATGAAGGTGCCTGCCAGAGAAAAAGCACTATTATTATCAGCCGAAATACTCAAGTGTCCTTAAAGGCCAGAGGTGGAGGAATACATCAGCTTCCAGCAGCAACAGCAAAGTTGTACTCATCTCTGGACTGCAAATCACTGATCTAACATGGGGAAAAAAACCAGTTTGTCTCCTTGTACAGTTACAAATCAAACATCAGGAGTAGCCTGAAGCTCCTTGATAAGGGGGCACATCTTTGTGGTCATACAGAGTTTCATCTGATCACAAACTCCAAACTCACATACTCTTCTGCTACCATTTTAACTTCACTCATTATTATCAGCCATTAAAATGTCTGGGAAAAAAAAAAGTGTCTGTGTCTTCTTATTTTTTCAAATGTATGCAGAGCAAACATTTGATGATGTAAATGAGTGAACAACAGCAGATATTTTGTTAATCTGTAGGTGTATTCTGTGGCAAGAAGAAAAACTAAATACTTATTGAGACATTTTACCAGTGATGACAACAATTTTCCCAGGTCTGGAATTCTTGCTGCCACCAATCCTTATGTTGCCATCTAGACATGGAAGAGATTTTAGCCTTTGTAAATATAATGGGGGAATCCAGAGAACCAGAGATAAGGATTGAACAAATCTGGGCCAAAAATATGACTTGCAGTACTCCCCAGTGCTGTAGTTTTTCAGCACAATAGCCTCAAGGATTTTGTTTATAGGTGCTGACTGCCTGTTGGGTGAAATATACCCCTTTTTGTTTCCTTTAAACCTCTGGGACTGTCTCCATTAAATTCCTCTATGCTTGTATTGGAAGAGACAGTGAATATAGCAACCACTATCACCTTCACATCACATATGGTGTTTCATGCCTCTGTTTTATCCCCTCTTCTAGGGCCTTGATTCCCGGTACTGAAGAGTCCTGGTTTACTTGGTGCTCACTTGGAAGTCATTTAACACTGTGATAATTTTTGTTGCCGTTCACAGAATGTTTTTCAGCTTTAATTTTCCCTTTTTAAAATGAAGATATCTGTTTTTTATATGACACTTAGGATGTGAGCAAGCCATAAATTCATAAAATGGCTTCATAACATTTTCTGTTATTGTTCTCTATTTTCTTCTAATGATCCTTAACATTTACATCCAGTTCTGACTACTATGGAGCACCAAGACTGACATTTTCATGGAAATATTTATTGTAACCTCAAGATCCTACTCTTGAGAGGTAATGGTCAGATAAAAGGCCACCATTTTGTATGCAAAGTTGGGGATTTTCCAACTCTGCATTTCATTCATATTTCTACACTGAATTTCACAAGTAATTTTATTCTCTAGTCACTCAGTCTCACAAATTCTTCCTGTCAGTTTCACACTCAACCTGTACATTGATACATCACTGCTAGTCAAGCTCAAAGCCCTCATCTAATAAAAAAAGTGAATTGTGAAATTTTGATATTTTAACAAAATTTCTTGTTATTCCACATATAGCTGCTCTGTCACATGCTCAATATCTAACTAGCAGATGTGACGCAAAACTCCTTGAGCAGCTTTCACAACTTGTTAGAAAAAACACCTAAGGAAGATGCATTAGTACTAAACAGTTGTGTTCTGAAATTGGTCTTAATTTAAGTAATCAACAAGGCATTTACTGTTATAGCATGCACCTGTGTTTGCATTGTTCTGTTCACCTGATATATGCTTTATCTTAGAGATAAAATCTGTTAGTTAGGGGGAAACAGGAGCGCAGGTGCAGGGACTGCAGCTCGCTAGTAGCCCCAGCCAGGACCACCCTCTGTGCAAGGGGAGATCAGATAATGTGATGTGTTAGGGCTGATGGAAAACAGGGACTTGTTATTCACACACGATTCTGCCAACTAATCTGCTTTAAACTCTTCCTCAAAAGTAAAGAATCATTAGAATCTCATAGAAAATTTGGGCTTCTCGAAAAAAAGATCAGTTTGGGAGCTCCAAACATCTCTGAGACAGGCAGAGTGCTGTATTTCAATTGTGGTGTACTGATTTATTTTGTTTCATATCAAAATTTGAATAGTAATGAAATAAACATATATATATAAGGTATTATTAACACAAAAATAAATGCCAAAAAAGTCTTTGAAGCAAAATATCTGACTTCTTTCTATTAAACATTTGCAAAAAATCTCAACACTTTCCTATAAAATATTCTTATATTAGCAGAGCATTTATTTTTCCTAGGAAGATTATTCTATTAAAAAAACACTACAGGAATTTATTATCTGATTACCTAAGTTGTCTATACTCAGTATCTGAACACCTCAAAAGCATTTTTTTTTTCTGTGTTCTTTTTCCTACCCATGACAAGCACTTTTCTTCCTGGACTTTAATTATTGGTATTTTCCATGGAGAAGGGTGTCTATATTGGGAACACTCGACCTCTTAAGAAGGCAGACAGTAAACTTCCTGCAGGAGTCTAGCTGTAGAAAACTCTAGCTAAAAAGACAAAGAAGCAGGATTAATCTAATCCCAGTAAGTAATTTAGAGTCATTCTTTGGTGAAAGACAGACATTTGGGAGCCAGTTTACATCCCATACACCAAGAGACATTGCAGCCTATCCATCTCCCCTGGTCAGAGGAGCAGCCCACACATTTATTCCAGATTCTCTGATATTAATTACCGAAGCTCTGTAACCAGAGAGGATCTATTCCAGATGTGCTGGCAAGTACCAGTGACTCCACTAGTGCATAGAAGAGCTGCAACTTAATAGTACAACTGAATATAGTCCCCAGCGCTGTCCCTCCACTCCAATAAAATGTCCCTGTATCCCTAGTGAAGAAGGGCTTAATTTTCATATTGCTGGTTCCAGCTGTAAGACATAATCCATAGAAAGCCCTGAATCAAACCTAGACTCACAAATTAACATTTAGGAAAGGAATAACTTCTGTTCCATGGAAGAGAAGCTCTTTGTGAAACAGTTGGGGAACTTAACTGTGAAACTAAAATCTCCAGCCAACATTGTGATCTTTGGGTTCTAATAGTTTGAGAAGATTTAAATATGACATGTGACGTTTTTTGACCTTTAAAGTTTTATACTAATCAAAATTTTGTATTATGATAAATAAGCAAGATTTTACGGGTTAAAAAACTTGGCTTGAAAAGAAAATATTCCACATTTAGTGTTTGAACTCTAAAATAAGGAGTATAGAATTTCTTTATAATGGTTCAGCCACATAAATTGCTACACCTGGTGTATGCAATGCATTTTTTAAGACTATAGTTTATGATTACCATTCAATTCCTCACACCTCTCTAGTCAAAGCTATTTAAGTGGTTTTCCTGTATATTCTTCAAGGCTGTGTTATTTTCTTTGATGGTACTACTACCTCTCCATAAACTTAAACTTAAAAAGGGTGGAGAAAGATTCCCCCTGGGCTTCCCCCGGCCCCAAGCATGTCTCAGGAGCCATCTCAGAAGACTTTTTTTTTCTGCTGACCACCTATCTAGCCCCAAACATCACTTTTATGAGACAGTCCTCGTGAAGTTGTTGTGTGATATCTAATTCCTTGGAGACAAGAGGGAAGTTTTTAAGAGTTTCGATGATTCTATGATTCTCTTTATTTTAAATTTAGACCCAAATCAGAGGAAGCAATTCTCCCACTGTAATGTTCTTCAGCCATGAAGGTACAGAGACAGGGGTAGCTTCAGGCCTTCCAGAACTTGCTGATTTGATGGGTGTCAGAGCTCTGGCTTTTCCAAAATGTCACAGCTCCTTAAGGAAGCTATTACAATTTTCAACACCACATTTGAAACATATTCTACCTTCCTGCCAGTAACATACTTACTGGAAACAAAGCAGGAGGGACTGTTTCTGGAAAGGCTTAATACATTTCTTTATCACTGTCACCTCACAGTTTTCTGAATGGAAAGGGTTTTCCCCTGTACAGCAGTGTGAGGTATTCCTGAGAGAGCACGGAACTGGTTTTGAGGAGACTTGAAGTGACACTGTTAAAAAATCCAGCTGTAAGACAGGCACACTGCCTGGCTTGGTAACTGGGAAAGGACAGCTCCCCTGGGAGCAGTGAGATGCTGGGCCCGCTGGGCTGGGAGGGTCCCTATGCAAGTCAGCTGAGAAAAACAGGAGCCAATGCCTTGCTCTGCTTGCTGCCTGTCCTCTCTCAATTCCCTGCCCTCCCCAGGGAAAAGCACGGAACTGGGGAAGTGCAGAGCTTTTCTCAACTCACTGCTGTCTCTTCCCTGTCCTGGGGCAGGCCTTACAGCACCTGGCAGAGATGCCAAATGAGGCTGACTCCACAGATGCTGCTGGGGAAGGCAGCCCGAAGCACACACCACAGACCAGCCTCCAAAACACCTTGTGAGTGAGGGACAGTGAGAGTTCAGACATTTCCCAAGTAAATACTGTTTGAAACCACTGTTCTTACATGCAGCCAACTACATTTAATTAGGAAAATAATCAAATAGGTGTTATTCCTAAAATTAGCTCTAGGATATTCTTATACAGGCAGAAATTTTGAAGTAAAACGTTTGCATGCAATTAGAACAATTTGTTCTGCCCTGGCTGTCTAAACTAGTTATTCACAATGTATCTGAGCTGCCAAGGAGCAGCAGTATAGAAACATTTAATAAGCAGTGAGAGTGAGATTCCCCTAGAAAAAATATACTTGGGACTTTGCACATCAGCTGAACATCAGGTCTCATCTCAAATCCTCCCGCTGAGGCTGGTATAAGGACAAAATTCCAAATTGTGATGTCCTCCTGCAGATTGCCAGTGTTGAGAGAAATGGTGACAGCAGAAGAGTTGAGCCTGCCTCACAGGCCCCAGCTGCTCCAAAAGTAGCAAAAGACATCAGAGATGGACAAACTCAAGAAGGGGGTAGGCTGGCAGCTTTCACAGCCCTCTGTGACACAGACACAGTACTATAAATGTTGCTATCATGAAAACACAACAAAGCTGAGGGTGAGCACGCTCTTCAGTCTTGTGTAGAGAACTGGTGGTATATAAATACTACTATAATAGCATCATAGATGCAACTTGTCAGTATGGACTTTATTTCAACAGCCATTGTGTGACCTCCTCAAGCTCAGTTATTTTAGGCAGTAAAAATAGTCTGCCTGCAAGTTGATGACAAATTTCCCATTGCTTTCAGCCTCTTGGTTCAGAAGCCCCTTCCCTTCCCTTCCCTTCCCTTCCCTTCCCTCAAAATAGTAAGACACTGCACTCATTTTCTGATTTTTTTCTTTGGAATGTACCCAAGTGACCTATATCATGCATTTTCCAAGGGCTACCTGGAGTTTCTGTTTCCTGAATGTCCAGTGATGGAAGCTGTGTGCAGCTGTCTCCCCAGCATCCTGTTTTCTGCAGTTATTCTGCCCTTTGCCTGCTATAACCACACACCAGCCCAACAGCACTTTGCAATAAATAAAAGGGTAATAATGTGGGAGAACTAAATTCCTTATGGCTGAATGCTAATACCATTTACGTACTAAAAAATTGCACATCTATTCTGTTTATTAAGTCTGATCATTTAGATATTATGTTTACATTTAGGAGAACTGATTACTGTATAAGACACATTCTTTATTTGTGTTCAGAATCTCTTCTCACTTTTATTTGCACATATGTTTCCTCTTGACTGAGGAAATTGTCAAATGATATTGAAGGAAAAAATAAGCACATTGAGTTGATTTGCAGAACACATCATTCAGTAATAGTACACAGCCTGCACCATAGCATCTGAAACTAAATACTTCAGTGAATTTGTATTTGCATAGAAAACTTTTATTCACTGCGTAATGCTGCTACATGGGCAGCAGACAGGAATCTGAAAAGCAAGGATTAAAGGTTAAGTAAAAATAAAGAGAATATTAAACATCATATTGGGCTCCACTGGAAAGGAAAATGTCAAAGGATAAAACAAGGAGAAAAATCATTAGGAACAGTGTCTGCTCCTGTGACTATCTGTTGCATATTCTTGAGGATCAGGAAGATCAGATGGAAGGAAGATTCACAGCCATGTGAAGAGGAGAACATTTGGAATGGATGAAGAGCTTCCTAAGGAGTAAGTACCCTCTTCTACTTGAAAAGAGGAAAATTAAATAATTTTTATTCAGGTAATGATGACATATGGTATAGAAAGAAAGATTCAATAATCATCATCATCTGCATTCAGCCCTACTTGCTCCACTCAGAGTGCAATGCTGCAGCAGTCATGTCATAACTACAGGAGGCTCCCGAGACAGCCAGGGTGTCCTGCTCTGTCCAAGCCATCAACAGTTCGTGAAAGCTTTTGCACTGGTGAACAGAGGAGGCAAAGTCTCTGTGGCAACATCTGTGTGTTAGAAAGTATATGGGATCTAAAAGAAATGAGAAGTTGAAAATTCAGACAGAACAGAAGAGCCTTTGGACAGTTTGCTGAGGGCTCTCATCTGGGAGGCAAGGCAAGCTTGTTAGAGTGGAGAGTCATCTTCAGAGGCACCTGGGAGAGGGGGCTGGCAGGGACTCTATGAATGAGCACGAATCAAAGTGCTGCACCTGGGACAAAATAACCAAAGAGTGCAGCACAGCATCTGTGTGCCTGGGGAGCATTTTGCCACAAGGGACCTGGGGGTCCTGGCAGACAACAAGCTCAGCATGAATCAGCAGAGAGCCACTGTAGCACTAAAGGCAAATCAGCTCCTGGGTTGCATTTGCAGGGCCATCACTAGAAGTATAGAGATATTCTTCAATATTCGGTGCTGATCAGGCTGCATGCAGAGAAGTGCGCCCAGCTCTGGTCCCCACAACTCAAGAAAGATGCAGAACAGACTGCAGAAGATCTACAGGAGTGCCATGAAGATAATTAAGAAGGGCTGAAGAACCTGTGTACAAGGAAAGACAAGGAGTTAGATCATTCATCTGTAAAGAAGAAAAAGCTCAGTGGGGACCTCATCACTGTATCAGTACTTAAAGGGCAGCTACAAAGGTGAAAGATGTTCTCTTTTCACTAGGAGCCAGGTGGGGAAAGCAGGAGATGATGGGTATACGTTGTACTAGGAGAGATTTCATTTTGACATAAAAAAGAATTTTTTTACAGTCAGAACACTCAGTCACTGGAACAACCTTCCTAGGTTGTACGGAGTACAGTCCCCACCACTGGAAGTTTTTAAGATGAGATTGGACAGGGTGCTAGATAATGTCAGCTAGGATTCTGTGCTGGTTTTGCATTAATTGAGTTTTGATGAGGAGGGAAGGAGCCAGACACAGAAGCGATGTTCTAGGAGAAGCTGCTAAGAACTTCCCCCGTGCCTGGCAAAACCAATGGCTTGGCTGGCTCTGAGAATAGGCATGCTGATAAGCCAATTGAAGAGTTAGACACGTCCCTGTGAGATTCACATTTCACAACGAGCTAAGGCGAGAATTTCTCTTTGCTTTAGGCTTCTCCGCAGGTAGCTAGTCTGGCTGGGCCAGGCCCCGTGCAGCCCACGGGCCCGGTGGGGCCGGGCACTGCCTCTGCTGCAGCACCGCCCAGGCTGGGCCCCTCACAGCACAGCCAGACCAGCCCGCAGCTCAGCTGAAATTCTGCCATTTCTGCCATTTTCTGAAATTTCAACCACTCATCCTTAAAACAGCACCCCAGAAATTGACATGGCCCGTGAAAGCAGCTGTGAAAAGGCTGTCAAAGATGGTAGGGACTTCACGACTGCAGATTCCCGGGCGGCCACTATTCATGGAAATTAAAAGCCACCTGTTAAATTAAAAGAGGACTGTTTTCTTGTGGAGAAGTCTCCATGGCATGGCAAGAGAGGCTCCTCTCCCTAAGTGAATGGCAGAAAGACTATTTAAAATATGGTAAACAGACTGAATTTTCTCTGTACATTGTTAGTGGGAAAGAAGAGAAGGTGTGGGGGAAAGGAGAAGTGTTCTGAAGGTTTATTCTGATTTTTATTATTCTTATTTTAGTTCTGTTAATAAAGTTTTCTTTATACTCCTCAAAGTTTGTGCTTGCTTTGCCTACCTCCTAATCCTATTTCACAGCAGAAAATGAGTAAATAATTCTAGTGCCAGCACTAAACCCACTACAGATTCCTTTCCTGTGAAAGGTAGAACCAGATGGTCCTTGGAGGTCACTTCCAGCCTGTGCTGATCTGATTTTGTTGTATTCTGCAGTAGCTGGAAATAGCAAAGCAACAATCTCAGGCCCAAAGAGTACTACAGTACCTGGCAGAGAACAAAAAGTTCCAGTCTTTTCCAAATTCTGTAAAGAACAATAAACCAGCAAAAGAGAATAAAGACTTCACAGCAGAATCCTCTAGCAGGGCATGGGAAAATAAGAAAAGCAGGGGAAAATAAGGAACTGTGATGTTCTTTCTCCAGCAATACCTAGAGACACCCTCCCATGTAAATTTACTGTTTGGGGCTGTTCAATTTTTAAATGTGATAGATCATTTCTGCCAATAAAAGGCATACAGATAGATATGAATACTCTGCAACCAGCATTGTTGTATATAAAATACCTGGAATAAATTATAGCCTTAGGAATCTATCAAATATTTCTAATTCAGTTATCTGAGCATTACACTGAATTTATAAGTTGTTTCAAATACTAGAAATCTTCCCCAAAACAATGGCTGTTCATTTTGTAAGCATTTATGATTGGTACCTCACAGAAACAAAATATTTTAAAAGCCATATTGAAAAGCTGTTGAAAATTATAAATAATCAGTAATGAAGGAGCAGAAAGCAGAAAAGTTGTTTTATTACAAACATTAATTTCTTCTGAAATTAGGTGCTATTACACCATTTACTACCCCAGTGATTAGAAAGCAGTACTTCCCTCCTGAAAAGGTTTCCATGTAAGTAAATAAAATAAACAAAAGATGTAACTGATCTCATGTGACTTTAACCATGTAAAAATGAGGCTGTTCGAAAGCAGAGTGGAAAGAGAGAAACTCTTCCACAGACAAATATTTCTTTTACGTGCCTCAGACATGTCTCTTCAGATGCAGCATACTATCCTGTGCCAGCTCCCTTCCTTCCCACCTCACTCTACTGGCTACAGAGACATCTCTCTCAGATCAGATACCCAGTTCCTGGGTGGCTAAATTGAGTGAGATCCAGAACAACTTCCCAATGTTTATGAAGTGTTCAGGCAGTAGAAGGGCCCATGCAAATGCCCATTAAACAGTTCATGTGCAGGTAGGGAAACCTGGGCACACATCACAGAGACAGAGAAAAAATACTGAAAAAAAGTGAAAATTTTACAAGAGTTCCACAGAAAAATCCAGACCAGGAGATCACCTGAGGTCCCAGGTAAAAAAGTTAGAGGCATTTTGTTCCCAGGGAAAACTCTTGGTAAGGGATCTTCTACTGAGAAATTGAAGGTTCTGAAAATTGGGAGGGTATTTCCTGAGCGTCGTTTAGCATAAGCCTAAATATTTTTAAATAACTGCAAATTCTTGACAAATTTCTGCTAAAAATAAGTTTAATAAACTTAAATACCATATACAAGGAAGGAGGTAGCAATGGTGGGTTTTTCCTCTCTTTATGCTAATTCAGCTGCAAGAAACTTGTACCTGGCCCTGCCCTCCATGATTACTGCTATTGTTTTATCCTTGGATGAGATGTATGCTAAATGTCTAAAATCAAAGCAGCAGAAGATAATCTAAAAAACCGATAGAGAAATAGCAGAGCTGAAAAATCACAAGCTTGATGGCTGCTGCCCTGTAGTTTCACTGTACACCATTTGATACATTGCTCTGCATCATGTTATTGGGGTTTTTTTTAAGGTCTGTCCTTGGAATTTACAATCCACAAGGCTGCTGAGCTCTGTGGAAACATTAATTTGCCACCTCTTGAAGGCACAGACTTTGTCTTTTACTCCTGGAGGCACACAGGATACTATGAGCACTATACAAATATTACCTGAGATAATGTAATGGCAACTCCTCCACAAAAGGTGCATTAGGGTGGATTTAGAGTTCTCCAAATGTCTTCCATCACAGTGGACAAACAAGTAACACATTAAGCAACCAGTGCTCAGCCCACAAAGGACCAGCCTTAAGGGATTACCCAGTACCATCACATTTCTTACTGACTACAAACACTAACATCTCCAGCATGCAGACTCATTTGATTCAACAATGTTATCATCACCCTCGGTACACACATCAAACAGCTGAAAAGGATCAGCCAATCATCAATAAATGAGCCCGGCAACATCAGCTGGGCTAAACTGAACACCTAATTCTGCTGCTAATTCCAAGGTGATAAAAAAATAAATAGAAGAGAGGAGACATATAGAGTAAAATAAAGCTCACAATCAAGAAACATCAAGATTCTTTATGGAATCCATTGAATTACATTAATCATATTGAACTACAAGGAGTAAGGAGCTCACTGAGTTCCATCCATGCCTGAGGAAAAGTAGAGAAAACTCAGACTGAGACCAAATCCATTTATTTTCAGCCAAGTCTAAATTTTTGAACAACAACTGCACCACAGTTGATGTTCTGGGTGTACAATTACTGTCACTAAAATGAGCACTATTAATCCAATGACTTAGTGTCGCACAAAATGGAAAGAAAATATCCTTCACATAAACTACATCTCTCCCAAAAGGCTCAAGTGTTTGTGCTTTAGTTTCATTTTAAGAGTATTGTTATGGTACTTTGATGGTGTAGAATAGGTCAAGGAAAACCTCTAAATTAGGAAAACACCAGGCAAAGAGCTGTAAAGGTCCTATTCTTTCTCCTCCCACTCCCCTCAGCCCACAGCTCCCAGAGGAGGTCTCTGCTTAAGAATTTACTGGGGGCTCTTGTCTCAGGATTTCACTGTGGCCTCAGGTATCTGTCACTTCCCAGGGAGCAGACGCACAAGGGTGAAGCAGCATCCATCCTGTCCCCACGCACACATCCACAGGCAGAGCTGCACAAAGCCATTCTTTCATCCTCTTTGTGCTCTTCCCTATTCCAGCCAAGTCTGGAATAACTCCATTACTGCAGCAAAAGGGCAGCAGCATAAAACTGAGCATGAATGAGGTCAGATGAGTACAGCTCTCAGCTAATGTGTGAAATGCACACTCGGTTTCATATCGTTGATTTGATCCACCATTCTGCAGTTACCAGTCAAACAGGTTTTTAGGAGCCTGACATCCAGAACCAATATTTTAAATCAGGAAATAAAGACCATCCAATCACATTAAGGAAATGGAGAACATGAACTGAAATTTAGTATCTAATTACATTATCCATATACCCAGTATGCATTCAGATTATAAAAGTCTTGAATGACTAAAGTACAGTTTGCAAGAAAAGAATCCTAGACTGCTTACTCACAAGCTAGGGAATGTGAGTCTTCATGCAGACAGAAACGAGTTGCACAGTATTTGCCCTCACATAACGAACCTGGATTCTAAAAAAAAAAACAAAAACAAACAGGATGGGCAGATCCTAGATCTTCCAGTGTTTCAGACAGGGAAAAATGTATGGAGTTTAAAGAAAAAAAGGTAAAACGTTGGGCGAGATCCAACCCATCCTCTTCTGCTCTTCTGGTACTCAAACTGTGGATTGCAGTATGCAAGTTTGGAATCTGACTCTCAGCAAGAACATCCAGATTTAAGCCATCCTTTTGTAGGCATTAAAAAGGATAAAACTAAACTAGAGAGAATTTCTCTGTGTGAGCCCTGTCCTAGAGGCACTCAATGGGAAAAATCACTATAAAAAACCGCCCACCTTTTTTGAAGCTTAAGGAGACCAGTTAGACCAATACAAAATACCTTTTCTCAGAGTTCAGATGTCCCAGGCAGGGAGAGGGCCCACATGCACAGGGCTCACTTATGGTGAAAGAGCAAAGGGAGATGAGAAATTCACACAGTGGCCCTGCCAGGCAGAGCATGGACCTACCAGAGGCCTGAGATTCTGACCTCACACTGTGTTGCCTGCTGGATTTGATGGAATGTATGTGGAAGGAGTGCACTAAAGCACCAGACTTTTGGGGCATTTGGATGGCGGGGAGAGGGGAGAGATTCTTGTTGTGGCAAATGCAGCCAAAGAAGAATCTTCACAAGCCAGAAATATCTTGGCTTAAAGGACTGTGGCCCCAAAGCCTCAAAGTTAGGGCACTCAGATGGGAGAAGGGAGTTCTGGTTCCTTCCTCTGGCCTTTATCTGCTAAAGATCTAATGTAACATACGTAAGCAGTCCAGGGACTTTTGTTGATCATTGTCTTAATTGGCTGAAGTTCAAGGAAACTGTTCTATCTATTGATTTTCTAATCAAATTACTGCCTGGTATTAACCCTCTGTATGTGTATTCCTCTGTGTGCAAGGCTCTCTAATGTCCCACAGGGTTTGTGTCCGAGTTAAAAGTTTATTGTTCTGTGCCTTCTCTGAATACACACAGACTGCATCAGGCTTTCATAACCATTAGCAACCAACTGAAGGGGAGAATTTATTTACCCTTTTAATCAACAGAGCTGCTGATAAAGAATTAGCCTTGCATTTAGGGAAATCAGTTTCATTATGAATTACACTGCTTCAAATTTCCTCCCTCACCTCATAGCCTGACTTACTCTGCCTTGGTTTCACACTAGAAATCCTGGGTGTGATGAAGATATCAGTGTGATGAAGTTTTAGGCTGGAGACAGCAGTGATGAGGCCACTGAAGTCTCTCTAGCATGCACAGCAGTCTGCAGGATGCCTGTCCTGAGAAGCTGGGTTCTGCCCTCCCTGACTCCAATGGCTTCTTCACCAGGTATTCCATTTATTTGGCCTGGGAAGTGAGTCCTGAGCCAGGGGAAGAAAATATTATACACATTTCAGAAGCATCGCATAATGCAGAAGGGGGAAATCTTGTTACAGTGCACTCCAAGCAGCCTATTCAAGGTAATCACATTTATATCTTTTAAATGAGGCAGCATTCACAAAAAGTCAGCATTGCAGCCAAGACATAAACAAGCCAGGACATAGTCCAGAAGCAACAAAATGCTTTATGACACTTCCTGTTCTCAGCGTCCTCCTTTCTACTTCCTAATGAACTTTAATAAGAGGATGTACCAACATTAATGTACACCGATGTCTAGGCTGGCTATTTCATATAAATGCCTTTCTCAATAAAGAATACACCATGCAAGGTGGAAAATTAAAGATGAATGCCAAACTTATTTCTCTGTAATTTATTTATACCCCAAAAGAGCATCTGCAGTAGATTTATAAATGTTTCTTTTTTCCTGAGGAAGATATTTTTTGTAAAATAGATGTAAATTTGCTTTCTTTGTTTATTCATTAATTTATTTAGTTACCCCATAGTAAAAGATAGCAGATATAAAAGAAAGTGGATCAGAGTCAGTTAAAGGTTTTGGAGAAACAGCTGCAGAAGTTGTGGTGAGGTTTCAGAATAGAAAACAACCTTAAGTAAGGGAGCAATAGAAGGGTATTTCTTTCACTCATGGATTGAGGCAAAATACACCTGAAGAAAAGAGTCTGACTTATTTTCATATGAGAAGCATCAAAATATGGTGCTAACAACACCCTCTTCGTTTCAGAATTACAGCTTCCAGTACTGATTAAACACAAGCGTAAGTTAACACATGCTTTTAACCACAAAAATAAACATGTCTCAGCAAAGTAATTAAGTCACTCGTATATTGCTTCTTGAATAAGGATGAAATTCTGAACTTCATTCTGCAAAATGCTTTGGGGCAAAATTTTGAAAATTAATCTGAAAGTGCCAATACACTAGCATCACATTTAAATGAATTTGCACAGAGAAAAGCAAAGAACGATGGATTCAGGATTTTCTGGCACATCATTGCTGACAACAAAAACAACTATATTTTAAGACAAATAATGTATTTTAAAAAAGTTGTCCTGGTAAAAAAAGAGATTATATCAGAACCTGGAACTTACCTTGTGCCACACCATGAGTTTAACAAAGCCTGTCACAATCAAAACTGAAACAAGAAAGTCAGAATTGCCTCTCTATACAACAATGATCAGTTCTCAAGAAAGCTGAAAGTTGTTGTGGAGGCAATGTCCTTGTAATTAAACTTATAAGCTGCAAATAAATAACTACACAACCCCGCTACCCACCAGAAAATACAACCAACAAAAAAAGCCCCACCCAAAAAACCCAGAACAAACAAAAAAAAACACATACACAAGCAAAAACTACAATAAACAAGCAAAACAAACCAACACACACATAAGACTTAAAATGAAAGAGAAATTTCTAGAGTGACAGATATGCTGGTCGACATGCCTACCTATTTTCTATAGTATTTTACATATCAAAACATTTTTCTTTCTAAGCTTCAAGCTCTTATTTGTCTTTCATTTTAATGTGGCTTTCAAAAAAGACAGGGCATTGTAGTCAGACCACAGTATGTGATCTGTAATATGCTCTGATGGGCAAAGCATTTCTGCTGTCTTGGTCTCACAGTCATTTATTAATGGAAGGGCTGATAATGCTTATTATGCGCCTGAGATAACCTAAAAAGACCAAGCAAATAGAGCTAGAGTTAAATGCTGTCTGCTCCTGTGAAGGTTTTTTAGCAAGAAATTGGATTTTCAATGAAAAATATGTCACATTTTTGAAGAAAGAAACAACCAGACCTCTAAGAGCATACTAGATGTAGAGGGTGTTTCGGAAATAAGCAAAGCAGACCTCGTGTTTTCAAAATTATTTAATTCATCAAAGGGCAAGAAACTCAGCATCTTATTGAAACACAGCATTCCATATCTTTTATTTCTGATCCACATGAGGGTAGGGAATAGCAGTTTTCTAGTATTACATTATCTGATAAGAGGTATTGACAAAAATACAGTTTTATCATCCAGACTACAAAGATGAGGTGATCCTCTTTTATTTCTTTCGTTAGTATTTAACAATATACTTCAAAAGAATTTCTGGAAACACAGATTTTCCTAGTACCATTGCACCTAAAGATGCACAGCTACATTTCATATTGAAGCATTTACTTGTATCCAAATGTATGCTTTTGAATTAAATTAGTCTTGGGGGCTTACTCCTCTGCCAACTGCTATTTTTCCTGCAGGAAAACAACTCCCCAAAGAAATGCAAATAATTCATGGTTCTTGAGGGCTTTGGGACAATTACTATGCCCTCTGAGTTCTCAAAATTGCAGTAAGTAGGTTATATAGCCTCGGCATCATCATTCCATATGGCTGCATCTGAAATAAGATGCTTGGGTAAGTTGTAAAGTGACATAGTTTGAATACACATAATTGTATCTCAAGCTCATCTGCAAGCCCTGGGCCACCACTGCTTCAATAAGGGATCGGACAATTAAATTCTGTGAACATTTTATTATCTGGGCGCTGAAAGTCTTTAGTTGAGATTAGACAACTACGGATCTTCACAGATTACAAACACTGCTCCGATGCACTGCCACTGCTTTATGCAGAAGAATATTGTCTTATGTCACAGGTAAAACCAAAAGGAAAATAATGTGAAAAAGTAATTTCAGGAGACACTAGAACACAGCATTGATTCCGTGCTTAAAACATGGGAGCCATTAAAGAGGACTAGTTCTGTTAAAGCTACATGAGCAATTAAGTGAGAACATGGATGAAACCAGTAGCTTTTCCACCATAAAATACTTCTATGTTGACAGACTGCATTTTTCACTGGAAAAGGTTTTCCCACAAAACTCCTGTCCAGCTCTCGTCAAATTTTCCTGCTTTATTTGAGATCACCAAAATGGCACAATTAATGTAAGACAAAGGAGATAATTTTTTTGCTATGTGTTACTGCATTCTTGTCTTAAACTGAACTGACTTGTCCAGCTCTTTCTGAAATCCCACCATGCTGTTTGGGAGAATGTACCATGGGGGCCAGCACTTGGATTAAATTTTCATGCTATTCTTCCTATCATCACCTTTTAGTTTTTGAATGCTTTGTTTTATCCCCATGGGACAGATACAGTGTAGACTGAGAAGTATCAGACCACAGAATATTTGGGACTTTTCTCTTTTCACACTGTCCTCTCCTTTCCCTTCTTAATCATGGTATAATTTCCTTTTCATTTAAGATACTACTAATTTGATTATTCTCATTATTCTTGCAATACTTATTACTTTCTTCCCCCTTTAAAGTATTTTTAGAAAGGATTTTCATTGCAAGACGACTTTACAAATGCAAATTTTTAACAAAAAATTAATGCAAATCAAGATTTATTATTCAAAAATAGATTAGGAGTTTATTAATTTTTTAGAAACAAGTATCCTGTCTACATCACAAGAACAGTTCCTGGATCTTGGACTGTGTTTTGAGGCACTTACAATTCATTCTTGACTAAAGATATAAGAACCATAAATCAGTAAAAGAGGCAAGAGGGATACATACTTCTTTTCCCCCAAGCAACAGCCACCTGACTATGCAGCACCAGTGGTGCCATCGATTATGCTGAACACATTAATAGAATTCCATTATTAACAGATATGATTCAGAACTGCAGATTAACCCTATTTTCTGGAGTACACAATGTCTGGTATTTTTCCTTGTGATATCATTCACAGAACCTTAACAGGTATTTCTTCCCAGTTTCCAAAAGAAAAATACTTTGTTTAATGTAAGCTCTAAGTGCAACCACACCAAATGATGGGACAGTATGTAAGGGATTTACAAACTTAAAAAAAAAAATAAATAAATAAAGGGAAAAAAAAGGGCAGAAATTTTAGAGGATAAACTCATTAAAATATTTAAAAGCTCTAAGGAAAAATTGTCCCTGAAAAAGAGGAGTTTTTGTCCAGTCCATCACAGATACACCTTAGTCCAACACTGCATTATACTATAACAGCTATCATCCCATTTTCTGTGGATATATCAGAAGATTTACTGAAAAGGCACTGGAAAGTGTGCATATAGCAATGACAGGAGAGATTACTGTTTCACAAAAAAATATAAGGTTGGAGATGGTTCAAAAGCCAAACCACTTTGGGTCTGTATTTTCCAATTTGGAATTCTCAAGGTAGACATTCCAGACTGGCTGGGAACATTCAGACAAAAGTGGCCTGGTTTCCGGTGGCACCAATCATCCCAATTAACACAGGAGTGCATGTGTCCGTGTCTATGAAAACTGGAATTCATGCTTTGCCCTGAGGCTGGACACTCACTTTGGGGTAGCCAAATTCTGGGAGGTTTTTTCTTAGTTCAAGGTAGTTCACAAAATTAATACAAAACATTGAACGATCAAAAAGGTTTTCTAGGCTCCTTTCTGGTTGTCTGATTTCTTAAAATAATTGCAGGTAATGGAAGGAAGCTGGAAATATTTTTATATGGTGTATTGGGTTTATATAGCCAGGTTTTGGTAGCAAAGGGGAGTACAGGGACCTGCAGGCCTGTGGAGAGAGGAGCCCATGCTGGAGCAGGTTTCCTGGTAGGACCTGTGACCCCGTGGGGGACCCATGCTGAAGCAGGCTGTGCCTGAAGGACTGTGTGCATGGAAAAGTGACCCATGTTGCAGCAGTTCACAGAGAACTGTTGCCTGTGGGATGGACTCACACTGGGAAAGTTCATGGAGAAATATCTCCTATGGGAGGAACCCCATGCAGAAGCAGGAACAATGTGTAACGAACTGACCTTAACCCCCATTACCCATCTCCTTGCACCACTGAAGGGAAGAAGGTAAAGCTGGGAAGGAGGGAATAGGGAAAGGTGCTTTTAAGATTTATTTTATTTTTCATTATCCCACTCTGATTTTATAAGTAATAAATTCACTTCATACCTCTTAAGTCAAGCCTGTTTTGCCTGTGATGGTGTTTGATGAGTGATCTCTCCCAGTCCTGATCTCAGCTCATGGACCTTTGTTATATTTATATTTTCCTGTCCAGTTGTGGAGGGGAGTGATAGAGAGTCTTTGTGGATGCCTGGCATCCAACCAGGGTCAACCCACTACATATGGGAATGTACTAAATAAAAATAAACCACCATTCATGATTTCTAATAGAGTGATGGCTGGAAGCCAGACACATCTCTTTGTTGAACACATCTGTGTAAAGAACAGGGAGAGATACTTGCTTCCCTGAATGTTTTGCAGCCTAAAATCCTAACAGCCATTTTGCATTAAGAAGGGAAAGAGCAAAGGTCTGTAGACCAACAAACAGTATAAAGACTACAGATGCCTGCATTGCTTTATCTCCACTCATTACACAATGGGCAAAGAATATTCAATGAAATCAACTGCTATCCAGCTGCTACAAAGACACATGGGTTTTCATAAAAAATAATTCACTTTGGAATTCAGT
Source organism: Bombycilla garrulus (assembly GCA_013400315.1). Lineage (NCBI taxonomy): Eukaryota > Metazoa > Chordata > Aves > Passeriformes > Bombycillidae > Bombycilla > Bombycilla garrulus. Next base: position 428,773 of record VXBU01007345.1, read on the forward strand.
GCTGCAAGGTGCCTCTGAGAATCTTCACTGCTGAGCAAAAAGATGAGCAAGGAGTTTGCTCACACACTGGACATTCAGTCATTGCCTGTTCTTAAATATTACACCTTTCTCAGCAACTCAAATTTGGTTTCTTGCAAAGGTATATTTGGGAGAAGTTCTCTTTGGGCAGCTGTTCTTGTGTAAACAATACACCAGTTTGTCTCTTTCTGCTTTCCAATGATATCCTCAAAGGATCCAATATTCCCAGATGCACTCCAGGCCATGAGAGATGAGTCCTCAGTTTCATGTTGTGAAAATGTCACTTTCAAAGATCTGACATTTTGCTGACATTATCTCAGATATTTTGAGGGAAAAAAAAAAAA
>VXBU01007347.1:0-39628 GCA_013400315.1 Bombycilla garrulus
CACCCCAACCCCCCACAACATGTAATGCAGACTGTTTTATCTTTCAGAGCACAGGGGTCATAGAAATAGTCTTTAGTACAGAAAAGATCTAGACAGTTTCATGGTTATAATTTAGAATGTAGTTCCATTTGAATTATTTAGTCTTGAAGTCAAATGAAGCAGAGAAATGTGAGTTATTATGATACTATCTCTTCCAAAAATATTGTTTTGATCTTATTAAAATCTTTGTTCCTGATAAGCCAGACACTTTGTTGAGATTAGCATTTTTTATAAAAGTGAAAATTAAACATTCCAACAACTTCCCAAACCCTGATGGAAAGAAATTAAGGCCATGTGTTTTCTATTCACTTTCTCCTCTCCCTGAAAGCTACATTAATAAAACCAAATTGTCAAAAAGTTCAGCTACAGTGTAAGTATCTTCATTTAAACATATGCCATCAGCCATGATTGTTGGTTTGTTTTTTTTTTTTTTTTTTTGGAGACTACATTAATTTGAGGAATTTCACTAGGAAGATGTAATATGGACTCTTCTAAGTCCCTTGACTGAGCATAGCATGATATTCTGATTAAAAGATTAGCACTGCTGTATCAGTAGAACACATTTTAAATGGATTAGGAACACACGACTGGACAGATCTCAAAACAGAGCAAGTTACTATTCAGAGAAATAAGGGGATTTCTTAAATCATGGAGCTGTAAATTTGAGCTAAGACTCAACATCAGAGATCTGCACAGAATTTTTTGTTGCTCTGCACTTTGAAACAGAAGAAGTTGGATTATTATGTAAACATATTTGCATCTAGTTCTCATTAAAAACAGATGGGTGGGTCTTCAGACTACCTGCATGAAACACCAGGAAGATGATTCTCTTTTAATGTGCTTCCATACTTGTGTGACAAGGGAGAGAGAGCACTACAACTTTATGAACAGCAGCTGTTACAAGAGCAGAAATCATCAGAACTGTCTGAGCATTTCAGCAATGACTACATTTACCATGTCTGCCTCAAATAGGCCTGCTTTATTAAAAGACCAGTCTGATCCCATTGTGGTCTCCAGAACGCTACAAAGACCTTCCTGAAAATGAGTCAAAACATTCAGGAACAATTCCCAGCTTGGTTTCGCCACCACTTTAAATCTATGAGCGCAATTGTAGCTGTGCAAGCTGTTCCTGTTTGCACCACTGACAAATGGGGGGTCATAACTTGCCTGAACCCTCACAAGTCAGGGAATTCCCCTGCTCCCATTTCAGAGGGGTGGGATTACAAGACATATGTTTTTAAACAAGTGATGCATGGCTCTCAGCAAAACTTTGAAATACCATCACAACTGAAATACCATGTCTTATAACACGGTACTCTCCTGCATAACAAAATAAAACACAGGTCTTAAAACATCCTTGATTAGTTTTCAGAAAGTTGAGGAGAGAAACCCTGGAGTAGCCATGCTTATAAATCTCGATTTGTAAAGAGCTTGGATTAAACAGGGTCAGAGAGGAGGGTTAAGAGAGAGATAAAGCAGCCTTCTCATCTCAGGTGAGGCTGAGTAAGGAAGGAAGGAAGCTACAGCATGTGCCTAAGAGGGACCGTAAAACTCAGTAACCTTTTTGCTATGTGTTTAACAAGGCTTTAACTGAGTCCTCTTCATGAGGCACGATTCTGTGAACCACTTTCAAGCAAGTAACTTGCAATTTGGGAAGGCAGCTTAAAAGTTTTTGGTGCTTAACTGTGAAGAAAAATTCTTAAAAATATTCTAGGGGGCTGGAAAAACTCTGCTACCTTTGACTCTAAAATAACTTCCTCATCTTTAAGTGTGTGGGGACATGGGATCACCATTCCCACAAAACCATTCATACTGGTTAGTGACACAAGGGAGGATCTGGAGCACAGCAGAAGCACTTGGCCTTTCCACCAGCTGGAAATGAGCAAACTGCCACAAACTGGAATCTCCCTCCGTTTTCAAAGGGAGGGAACAAGACAGGCCTAAGGTCACCAATACATCCATTTCTACAGGAAGGTGACCAGAGTACATTTCACTTCATGATATTAGAGTATTTTTGCTTGACAAAGTTTGAAATTTAGAGAAAAGAGCTGTCAACTTAATTAAAAACCACTAATCCCCTAATAATGCCAGCACCAAAAATTATTTGTCTTTTGGCACACACATTTTCCTATCCTGACAAAACTTATTAAAATAATGTGGATTGGCTTCTGTCTTCTCTATATGCATGTGCAGTCAGGTAAACAAACATGCACTAAAGCATCGAGACAATCCACCTTGGTCATCCTTTTGGGTACTATTTTTGTTTTCCCTCTGTGGTGGGTTGGGGTGTTGTCCCTTTTGTTCTCTTTACCTATAAAATTTTGTCCTATTTGTTGCAGGGGAAACCTGATGGCTGATGCTTGAGAGTACTTTGGAAGACAAAAGAGGTTTGCCGAGCCCAGGGGGAAAGGGTGGGTCCGCTCTCTGGTGGGGGGCGGGGTGTGGCTGGAAGAGATTAATTTTTTTAACTGGGACGGAGCTTCCCCTGTGGCGGCTGCTTTTTCTGCTCGCGTGTGGCTCACAACACACTGCCCTGCTGGGACGCCCTGCTGAGACAGCGGGAAGAATGGCCGACCCATCTCACCCATCTCACCCATCCCTGCACCAGAACTCCTGTGTTCCATCTCAGAGTTCTTCCCTTCTCCTCAGAGGCCTGTCAGAGCACCTACAGCCGGGGGTTTGTGAAGCAAAGCTTCCCCCACCCCTCTTCCCATCTTTTTTGTGGGGGTCCCTGACTTTTTTTGTAGTTGTTGTTAATACCATAGTTATTATTCATGTGTATCTTGTTATACTCACTAATAAAGGACTGTTACTCCTCCCCATATCTTGCCTGAAGGCCGCTTAATTTTAGTAATTCGGAGGGAGGGGGTTTCCAAGGGAAGCTCCTGCCTTCCCCAGCAGATACCTGTCTTCAACCCAAGACACCCTTCATCATTACTCTTACTGTTTCTGCAGCATAGTATCACTTCTAAGCACATGTCTGCAAAACCAAAAGAATTCTTTGTCTTCTTCATCATCCCAACAAAGTTTGATTTATCTTATCACCAGCTATCAAACCCAAAATATAAACATTTTTCCCTGAAACAAGGAATTATCATAGAGTCATAGACTATCTCCTGAACTGAATGGGACCCACAAAGAATAATAAGATTTATAGCTGTTCTTGGTTAGGGAAAATAAATAAAAATAAAATCGCAAGATTCACTTTTTAGGTGACTCTACCTCATGGATGCAAAAATCACATGACCAAATTGGCCCCCCTAGATATTTAGTTTGCAGACACATACTGTAAAGTGACTTATGTTTGATGATGAAATAGTCTAATGAATCAATCAAAATCAGCCTTTCAGTCCAGGCAGTGCAGAGTGTAGTAATCAAAATTACGAGCAGAACTGTTGCATCGATTTTTGTTAATCTAATCTCTCCCTTAGCACCGGCCTATCATTAGCTCCTTACACCTCCCCAACTCCTGCCTGGCAGCAGTGACAGCTAGGGTTGTAGCTGTATTGACAGCATTCTCATTAAACAAAGTCAGCTGTTATCAAAGAATGCTCATCAAAAAATGTGACAATTGCCACTCATGACTCAAGGATTGTATAACCATAACACAACTCTCCTCCTAACACTGCCATAAAACTAGTAAATAAGAACTCTGCATAAAGCAGGAAGATATGTATTGACTTCACTTTTTGTACCACTTAATATACTATTGTTTTAATTGTGTTCATTTGTTATATCTCTGCTCTACATAAAGCTGCTAGAGTAGCTTGTAAATCCCATTGTGTCAAAAAATAAAAAACCTGACTCAGCCTGCAGTGCAGGAATAGGCAACAGAAAATCACTTAATCCCCAGGTGGTTTAGTTCTACACCACTGACTGTGATAAAGGTGTAGACACAGGAAAGCAGATTTAGTACAAATATCAAAAGCAAGGCCCAAATCCTTGGTCCCAACTGGCCTCTTAGTGTACCTCTGAAATTCAAGGGCTGGGATAAGAAGGCTGCTTCAAACAGTCAACAAGTATTTCCTTCCATATAAAGCAGCTGTTTATATTAGGCTGGGAAAATAGCAGCCACAGCATTACTCATAAGAGGCTCCTGACCCTAAAGGACATAATAATGTCAAAAAAAACCCAAAAAACCCCTGAGAGCTGCACCACTCTTTAATTAACACTCTCATCGACAAGTAATACATGGAATTCTACATAACTTGTTATCCCAAAAAAAGAAAACAATGTTGCTCTGGTTTGCCTTCTAGAAGATCCTCTCTTTCACCATTATCACGACTATAAAGAAGTTAACTTCCTTATTTAGTTGCCTAATGTTTAGTGACGTGAAAACTCCTATGTGACACTGAGTAAAATAGAGAAGAGAAAAAAGTGATCCTCTTTCAAGAACAAGATCTTGAAAGAGATTTTTTAAACTGAAAAATAAATAAATAAACAACCAAAACAGAACAAACCCTAACAACCTAATAAAGCCCAAGATTCAAATTACAACAAAAATGGTCAGTGGTACAAATTATTCAAGCTCCGGTTGCCTTGCATGAAAAATCTACTCTAACTCTTCAGTAGTGTGTGCTCTATTCTGCATACATAATTAGAGCCTACCATTTTTTATTACAGAGAACAAGTGGCTAGATTTTTACCAGCAATATAAAAATAACATGACATTTGTTTTGGAATGCTAGTAAAACTTGCGTGACCAAATGCAAGGTGTTTTATAGAAGCTTCCTTTCTCTATTGTTATCTGTCATTTTCAGTCAAAACGCAGTTAATATTGAACATCTGGGAGAAAGGTTGCTTTTGCAGGCTTTGCTTCATGAGCAGAATATGGCAAATAACAGAATATTGTAAAGTGTTTCTCCTTTGTGGTCAGAAATACAAGGCATAATAAATATGTTGAAAAGGGCTAATGAGTCCCAAGAAACAAGATCTTCATCTTTCAAAGACTTTTATGAACCATAATTATCTAATTACTGTTAATTGGTTGAGTGGGATGAGGGAGTACTATGGGTGTAGGAGAGCATGCATGGTGCTGCACACTCAGAACTCATCCCAGCACCACTGGGTGTAATAGACAGCTTGCTCAGGAAAATCAACAATTTACATGAAAAGTTCTTTCATTGAATTTGCAGTTTTCGTCTGTGGTTTAAAAACCGTTGCTGATTCTTCAAGCCCTGTACATACTAAGTTAGAAGAGTTAGACTGTCTTCCTCTTGCACCCATGAGATCTAGAAAAATCCATAAAATATACATTTTTACTCTATTTTATACAAAAACACCTTTACTCTAAAAATTGCACACTGCAGCCCTGAAGTAACCCCGATGCAAACTAATCTTTTGCATCCTGAATCCCAAGCGCATAGCAAACGCCTAACTCTAATGTAATTTCCCAAAATGAACTCTGTGAACCAGTAATGAATGAAGTAAATAGGCAGGAGACTATCTCCTTTTAATGCCTTTTTAAAGAAATATCAGCTCTGGATTGGGGGCTTGGGGGGTGTCATGAATACCACCGCTGCTCCCAATTACACGGTCCAGGGGAAGAAGATGTTCAGCTCTGCAAGGCAGCAGACCTGGGTTCCTCCTCCTCGCAGAAGTACCCTACAGAGACCGATATTGTGATTCCTGGTTGTCCTGGTCCCCTCCAATCACATCCCCTTAAGACATGGTGACACAGTTTTTAAAGCTTNGCTTGGGGGGTGTCATGAATACCACCGCTGCTCCCAATTACACGGTCCAGGGGAAGAAGATGTTCAGCTCTGCAAGGCAGCAGACCTGGGTTCCTCCTCCTCGCAGAAGTACCCTACAGAGACCGATATTGTGATTCCTGGTTGTCCTGGTCCCCTCCAATCACATCCCCTTAAGACATGGTGACACAGTTTTTAAAGCTTCAATAAACAGCTTTGCTTTTTCCTGGGTAGGGCGCATTGTTAATTTCTTTAGATATTATGTAGCTTTTATGATTTTAGGGGGTATTCCCCCCGTAAATGTTGCCCAGAGTTCTTTGCAGTGGTTCGTTTGCATGGCTGCGCCTAGTCAGAGAGGTTGTGAAATCGTTCTATTTAGGGGTTGTACATTTTGCAATAATTCCGGTCTCTGCTCTGAGCTTGCGCTGCTGCCCCTGACTGCGCCTTCCGGTTCGGCACTCCTGCCCGGTGCCCGCTGCTAGCCTCAGCTGCACGCTGCCACCACCGTCCACTCCTCGCTGTAGCTGTCTCCTGCTGTGCCGTCGCTCCTCCACTGGTACCTCGTGGCCACTCCACCACGCCGCGCGCTGGGTATCGCCATGTGGCCCCTCCTGCCTCTCAGCCACGCTGCTGCCGCTGCCGCCCCCACCACACTGTGGGCAGGTGGCCGCCATACTGCCAGCTCTGGATATGCCAAGTGGCTCCGCTGCCACCACTCCAACCATGCCAGCTCGGCACCACCTTGCCTGTACTCCCTGCTGGCCCGCTCCCAGTCCAGGCCGGCCCCGCTGCCCTCTGCCACCCGCAGCTCGGCGGCCCCGCCACTGCTGCCCAGCTCTGCCATTTCAGCTTGGCTTGGCACAGCTCTGCTATTCCGACTTAGCCCCTCTGGCCCAGTCCGGCAGCTCCCCTTAGGTTGCAAAGTTCTTTCTATTTGTTTGCAGGAGTTGTTTCTCTATATTTGGTGTTTGTCTCGGAGAGCAGTGGTGGAATGAGGAGAAAGAGGGAGCGGGTGAGCTGTACTATGAAAAACTGAAATAATATTAATAATTAACATAAAAAAACCCAGGGAAATTTTACAGTTAACTGGGCGGGGGGAAAAAACCTCAGAAACTTATTTATAAGAATGAAGGCTTAAAAATTTCTGAAAACAAGAGTTTTGGGTCATGGTGGTGCTACTCTGTTTTTGTACATATGATTTTAAGTATCTCTAGAACACTGTTAAATGGACACCAGCAATGAGGATTGTGGCTGTGCTGTGTCTCAAGGATTAATCCCTCTTCAAGTAGTTTAATAGGCATGAAATGATTAGAAAAGTATCGGTTAAACACAATACAGCTTTTGATACTCAGCTTTGTGCCAGAACACTTTTCCAGGTATGATTATTAAGATCTCATCTAAGCTTTATTCAGCATGAAGAGTAAAATTATGTGCTTAACTAATTGTTACTCTGATCTAGCAGAACTTTGAATGAGTGGCTATGTGGTGAAGAGGCCTGTGAAGAGTCGAGCTTTTTTCTACAGAAATTTAGAGCAAAACTAACTCACAATGCTAGACAACTGGAATGCCTGACCAATATCTTGATCTTTGGTCAGATGCTTTCCTCTCTTCTGAGAAAACAGAATGTGAGTGCATTCAGATTTCTGATGTGTTAGGAAAAGAAATGGAAGGGAAAACAAATGGGAGCACCACTATCTTCTCACCTGGGTGGGCAACGCAAAAAATGGATCCTAATAGCCCTCCTTTGTCTTCTAAAACACAGCCCAAGGCCCTAAACACATTACTTACTGTCCAGAAATCGGTGTTTCATTAAATAGCCACTTTGCTTATTAACACCTACAGCAGTGACAGTTCTGTGGTGACAGTGCACACACAGAGCAGCAATCACTGTCACTGCAAGATTAAACAGGCGTGCCAGAGTTTGAAGAGCAGCCCAGATCTTTTGACTCAGGGAAGGATAGACACATTATTGCTGCCTACTCCTCATATTTCAAGTAATTGAGCCAGTAAAAAGTGCTGTCAATAAGAGGCTGGAAATGCACTGGCTCCTCCAGTAACAGCTGCCTCCACCCAGTTAGCAAAATGCTGGCAAGAGGGAACAGAGGTTTTTCTTAAAAGAAACAGCATAGTATGCTTCAGCATGGAAAGACTCAGTGGGGAGAGTGAGACCTCAAAGAAATGAGAGGGGTATTCTGAATACAGAAGAAATATTGCTGTTTGCACTTAGATCGCACATTTTGCAACCCACTGTAGCTGTGAAAATAACCACTGCTTTTATTCTGTTTAGTTTCCTAGAAAAACTGAGATTAAGTGCCCTTTGCAAGATCATTTCCACTTAACTACAAAAACACTGCTCTCACTATATTAGTATTACTGCACTACTTCATGCTCTACACTTCAAACAAAATGCTATGCCCAAAATAGTTACTCTCATATTTTGTTTTGCAATATTTTTTGCCCAAAATCTGTTACAGGCTGGCTGTGCTTCCAATGAAAGAAAAGTTCTCATGTGTAACTGGACCAGAGATGCTAAAGAATGTGTTATGGGTCCAGAGCCTCAGCAGTGCTTATCAGAACTTTGAGATTTTCAAACTGTGCATACCCTTCATAGCCTGGGCTTGATCCAAAAACTCTGACTCTTCCATGTCCAGGAGAGGCTATTCCAGGATCCATAACAGCACACAGCCAGCTGTAACTTCTGTTTAACCAGCCTCAGCCTCTTTTAGTATTGGAGTGTAGGACTACTGGGGGACGAGTTGGGGATTTTGCTCAGCAACACAATAAACCCCCATCCTTCCAATGTTGTTTAGAAACAGTAATAACAATTTCAAAAGTAGTAAATAGTACTTAAATTCGTGCTCCAAACTTTCACTGTCAGTCTTCTACCATAATAGCCCAGCATTCTATAGTGAAGAGCACAGACATACAATTGAAAGCTGTACAAACTGTTCTACTTCCTCCATGTCTTGTAAAAGCTTGGCCTCAATTTTTCAATAAATTGAACACTTGTTCTCATTCTGTGTACCAACCTAAACAAATGTCTGAGAAATTCATGCTGTTTCTATTCTTTTTCTTTGCTATCTCGATGTTGACATCAGATTTAACACAAGAGTTTCTAACCATCCATGATTAATTTTGTAAGTAGCACTATAGGACTATCAACAACACATTCTCTTAATTTTACATCTGATCATCCAGCAAACATAATTTTATCATGAAGTGTTTTCCACAAAGAAATTCAGAAGTAGAAATTAATGTAGTCTTGAATTAATTTCCCTCATCAACCAGATGGTTTAATTACTGGGAAATGAAAGAGGCAAGAAGGAAGAGTCCTTGTACCAAATTCAAAAGGTTAAAGAATGTAGCATCCCTTGTATAAGTCTCAGTGAAACTCAGAGTATTAAAACATGTGTGGAAAAATTTCACTTAAAATCACAACACTTTCTGCTCTCTTTCAAAGTGAAACCTATTAAATCAAAAAGTAATTTTAAAAATTGGCTGTTTTCTACACTGTGAATATAAGTGAATGTATAGACTTTTTCCAATGCAAGTTTTAAGTGGGAGAGTAATGATAAAAGATAATGTAAATATCACTCCAGTGCCCCTTTTCCACCTGTGACTCACACTGTTATGTGCTTATGAGCTCCACATCTTGATATCCTGGGAAGCCTGCAGGTATTCTTCATATTTTATACATCTGAAGAGTCAAATAGTTTTCTTTTTTCCTTATTTTTTTTCTTTAATTAAAGAAGTTTTTAAATAAGTAAAGGTTTGATGTTAGCATGAAATTAGGATTTTTGACAATATCTGCTGACTGCAAGACTACTACTTACATAAAAGTGCAATAATAAAAATGCAAGTTAAAAACACTACCTGCAACTTTACCTTTTTCATCCAGTGGGTCTGAAATCACAAATACACATTTATTTTAATCTCTGTGACTTTCTGGCACATTAAAGCACAGCAATACAAAAGTCAACTTGGTTACTATGTTACTATTTGTATTTCAGTGACTAGAAGAATCCAGGTTGGAATTCAGCAGCCTTCTCTACCTTGCCCTCTTGCTTCTTCATATTTTGGTCTTCCTGTCTCAGTCCAGGTAAAATCTGGTCAACGTGGGAAGGGTGCCCTCCTGCCCAGTGGCTGCTGTGGTGTAACTGCTCTGACAACTGGGCTGTTGTCCCTTTTTGGTGTAAAGCAAAAATATTTTCAGTCTTAGTCTCTGCATCCTCATTCCTGGATAATGCACCTCAGTGTGTCGGGAGTTACGGTTTTCACCAAAGGCAGCAGGGCAGAGCAGTGTTTTCCAATTTGCATTGCAGGGAGAAGCTCATTTAGATCTGCAATAAAGCTACCTGATCATCACAGGCAACAGCTCCCATTGGCTTCTGTGGACTGAGTAGTAGCCCTGAATGAGCACAACCTCATTTATTAAGTCTTGTTCATGACCTCATTATATTTCTCTCTGGCTAGTGATTTGCTCTGGTTCTTCTCCTGATATGCTCCTTAGTAGAAACATTCTCACAGAGATACAACTTATTACCTCCCCTGTTGCGGCCCCTCTGGAGCTTCGGCTAGCTCTTGATGGCGCGGTGCTCGATGCTGCCCACCCAGGTGCCCCAGAGGGGTCACACGACGTGTGGGTTGGGTAAGAACTGGCAGCGCTGACTGCACAGCCTTGTGAGCCCCTGCTCACTGTGGGGGTAAAGAACCGCAGACAGGACAACGACGAAGGAGAAAGGAGGGATCTTGGCTCTGGGACGCAGTTGAACAACAGGGAGTTTATTCAAGGGAATCCAAGGAGCTAAGAAGCAGAACAATGGTGTGCAACAGTTTAAATACAGAGCCAGAACAAAGGGAGAGAACGAGGCAGCACCCAATAGGAGAGCAAGTGGGGAGGAGAAAGGGCGGAGGCTGGGGCTAACATCAAGGGTAAGGGACAAATGGCAACAGAGGGCAGAGAAATGGGGGTCACATGGGCCAATGGGGCATCAAAGATTAGGGGAATTTCAGGGGGTGGACACTTCAGGGATTGGCCCATGTGGGGAGTGACAGGGAAGGGTCTGGAACAAGGGGAGGGGTTGGGGTAACAGACAGGAAGGGGGATAGACAGCATGGGGGATGGAACCAGGGGAGGGGTGGCTGTCGGGAGAAACCAATTTTGAAAATTAATGGGGGGGGATGGTGGGGGTTTGGGCAGAACTATAACTGAGGGAGTAAACAAAATTAGGGGCTACCACACTCCCCAAATGAAAACATTCCAGAGAAGTAATCATTTATGGCCATGACTTGAGAGAAAAAAATTTCATAATTCTAAAGTAATTTGCATTTGGATTAATCTCCAAAAGCTCTGCTGAAACTTCCTGCACTTACAAAGTTGCCTACAACTTCCACATTATCAAACAGGTTATGGTACTATTCCTTTTACTGTGGAGGTTTACCCTATTCAGAAATAGTAGACATTGTTTAAATCTCTCGAGAGTGAAGCTCATCTGAGCATTTCAAGGATCATATATTCAGTGAAGTTAAATGTTTCCCCTCTAATATCCCTGGAGGAGTGGGCTAAAGCTTTGTTCATATTCAGAACACTCCTATTTCTCAGAACCAACATTGCTGTAACTGAGTGTGAAGACTCACTACTGAGTGCAGGAACAGTGACATGGAAACCAGCAAAAGAAGAGGTGCAAAGTCTAGTGACCAGCAGCACAAATTCCATCTGGAGTCCAGTCCATGGTGTTGTGCCCCAGAGACTTATAGTGAGGCCAAATTAATACCTCCACTAGCACTGTGGATGATGGGACAGGAAATACCCTCAGCAAATATTCAAAAAATCTAGTTCTGAGGAGAGACTGATGCAGTTAATGATGGGGGTGCCATTCAAATCTCAACAGATTAAAGAAATGAACAGGTAGGAATATAATGGAATTCAATGGAAAACACAAAGCCCCACAACTGGGAAGGAGTAGCCTCAAGCAGCACTACAGGCTTGACACCAACTGTCTAGAAAACAGCTTTGCAAAAAAAGACTTGGAGGTCCTGGTGGTCACCAAGCTGAGCAGAGCCAGGGATGTATCTTTGTGGCATTGAAGGCTGAGACCATCCCAGGCTGTATTAGCAAGAGCATTTGCCAGCAGGTGAAGGGGGTGATCCTTCCCCTCTACTCTGCCTTGGTGAGACACATGTGAATGCTGTATCCAGTTCTGGGCTTCCCAGTGTGAGACACATGAGCCTGTGCTGCAGGGAGCCAAACAAAAGGACCACAAAGGTGAAGGGTTCAGAGCACCTGGCACATGAGGTGTGGCTGACATTGCTGGACTGATCAGCCTGGAGAAGAGGGCTCAGGGAAGATCTCACTCGTGTCTATAAATACCCAGGAGAGTAATGATGATGAAGTCAGACCCTTCTCAGAGCTATCCAATATCAGAGAGAGAACTAATGGATACCTAAAACTACAAGACATGCCTTTGAAACAATAAGGTAAAAAACACTTCTTGACTATGAGGGTGGTCAAACGATGGCGCAGATTTACCCCAGGGGCTGTGAAGTCTCTGTCCTGGAGAATGTTCAATACTCAGATATAATCCTGAGCAATCTGCTCCAGCTAACCTTCCTTGAACAGTAGGTTGTACTAAGCCATCTCCAGAGGTTTCTGATCACCTTTTTTTGTAAACCTATGACACAATTGGTTTTGGTTTCCATCACACAATATTAATAAACACAGTAATTCCTTCTGTTGCAACAAATGTGTTTAATTTAAAAATGCAAGATTAAAACTACTTATATTCTAATCCCTAAATCATAATTTTCTTGGCAAAACAGAAGAAACTGGAGATTAGAATGACTCCAAAAGTAAAGCATATGCACATCCACACAGATGAAAGAATAGTTGCTACTAAATTTTACTGTGACATGACACTGCCTGGGTAGAGACAGATTTGCTATCTCTCAACGTTAAAGAACAAGGAGAAAAAAAATCCCCAACAGCCAAAATTGTTTTCCTATCCCCTGTCTTTGTGTTCTTTTCCTCTGAAAGTGTTAATCCAGACACTCATTTTCTGTTCATAACTCTATCCCCCTCTCTCTCCTCCCAACTTGTATTTGCTTTCTTTCCTGAAAAATCTTTCTTAGGACATACCTAGGCTGATGGGCAAGAAGCAAATCAGGAAACTTGATCTCTGGGCTCTGGCATTCACTTTAGTTAATTGAAATCTTTCAAGTCTAACAAATCCACTTTTATTTCTCAAAGTAGCTAGGAGAGAGTCACAAAAGCATCTTTGCACAATAAAAAGAGCTAAATGTTATTTCTGACAGGATTTGCAATGAACTTTTACAAAAAAAAAAAAAAAAGACTGCAAAGAAGTTTATAGTAGCCTCCAAATATCAATGTGTCATATTCTTAGCATGATGAGTACTTACTACTATTTTGTACAAATATATTGCCCTGGAGAGATGGAACCTTCATTTCTCATGCTGGGAAGTTGTAGCTAAACCTCACATTTTCCATGGTGATAGACAGTTTTCACTACAGCAATATCCTTCTGTAACAAAGCAGCTTTCTACTTTGTTGCAAGATTCTCTGAACTTGCACTTATGTCTCTCTTCGAATATCTAGTTTACAGAGGTTTTCACAGAACTCCATCCTTGGTACATCATCTTTATAGCAGAAGAACTCCTAGGCTTTGGCTGCTCTGGTCTACCTCCAGTTGGAGACATGGAAATTGAGGATATCCACAATAAAAAGAGGTGGAAAATTGCCATGCCAACAGTCACTTCCACCTACTTATTTCAAATTTCTGCCTGAACAAACACTGCTGTGAAAGAAACTGGAATCTTTACTCAAATAAAAATAAATAATTTTAAAAAAGTTAATACTATAAAGCTTAGTGCTTTACGAGATTCAGGTTGCTGAAACAAGAGCCAATCAACCAGAAAACCATAACAACCTCTGGCACACAACAGGCAATGGCTACCACTTGGAAGTAAGTCAGCTCAGGTATTAACTATCTTACCACACCCCCCTTCCCTTCCCCCCTCCCTCTCCTCCAACAGAACAGCTTTTGGTTTCCTTCTCTTCCAGGTTTTTTGTTTTTTTTTTTTTTTTTTTTTTTTTTTTTTTTTTTTTTTTTTTTTTTTTTTTTTTGATCCATTGGGGAAGTGACGTGGCCCTCTAGAGCTCAGCTAGCTCTTAGTTGTCTCACACACACAGATGTCCCAGAGGGAGCACTGGGCCAAGTGTGTGGAAAGGTCTTGGCAAATGACATGCCAAAAACCCAACCTGTGAGCTGTGGCTCATGTCGAGGATGATGCTGTCAGGAGGAGGACAAAGGAGAAAGGGCAGTCCTTTCTGACTTGGTGCAATCCAGGAACATTTGCTGACGCTGAAGGAAACCAAGGCAAAAAGGCAAGGGAAACAACTGTGCACAGTGTTAAATACCAAGGCAAACTAAGGGGAGGGTACAACTGCAGAACCAATAGGAGAGTTGGAGGGGTGGAGAGAAGGCGGAGCAAGGGGATTACTTCATTAACTGGGGGCAAATCAGAACAGGGGGAGGGGAGAAAGGGGTCACATGGGCCAATGTGGTATTGAAGTTTAGGGGATTTCCAAGGGGGAGGACACTGCAGGGATTGGCCCATGTGGGGATTGACACAGAAGGGTTTGGAACAAGGGGCATGGGCAAACTGATTGATGGTAAAGGGGTTAGAACAGGGGGAGGAGAGATGGGCGGAGGGTACCAACTTGAAGAAACCTCGGGGCAATGAGGACCAAACCACAATATGAAGGAGAAAACAATTTAAGGACCACAACAGGGAAGGAAAAGGATTTCTCTTTTGCTAGGAAAACTCTGTCAATGAAATAGTACTTTTTTGCTCAACTTTCACCTTTCTACCAAATGAATGAAACTGAACTTCCCATTGGCCAAGTGGACAGTGTATGATACAAACAATTTTACTATAATTAAAGATGAACAAGTGAGATTTAACCTGATCTTATCTATGGCAATGAGCAGCATTCGCTTTTTTTCCCCCTGCTGAGTAGTGTTGCTATAAAAAGTCTTGAACTTCTGCACTTACAGCTTTTTAAACCAATGACTTTCTTCTAATCACTTTGCTACCAACTATTAAAATTTTGAGTGTCATAATGCCTGAAAGTGTCTGTCCTAGGGTTCCTACAATTGTATAAGCTCCAGCTTTGGGGTTTTTTTCCTTAAAAAGTGGAAATTTAGTTGAAGAGAGAACTTTGAAAAAATAACTCGAAAAAAATCTAAAAGAATAATTAGAAAAGTGTGTCACATGGGAGTTTCTTTAAAATCACTATTTTTAAGCAAGTCTCAGCATTTTGAATGTCTGGTTTTAACAATATTGCCTAGATGTACAGCATAAGAAAATTGCATTTCTGTAGGACCAACTCAATAGTTCATGTTCCAACACATCTTAACTACTAACTAGCACAGTTTGGGAACATAGGTCAGTCAGGCTTCTCTCTTCTTTGTAGCAAAAATAACGTATATTAGGTTCAGATATGCTTAATACAAAAATAAAGTCTTGTCCCTATCCAGTAATTTTTTCAACAAGTTTTTGGCTGAAGCAGCAAGAATCTGTTGTGACTATCGAACATGCATACCCACCTGTTTTAAAGCGCAGAATTCCCTTCATGCCCACCCTTTCCGGTACAGACCTTGAAGGCAGGGACAGCTTTGGCCCCGGCTGCGGCTCTGGGCGCTGTTCGTGGTGCTGAAAAGAAACTCCCAGAGCACGGGCACCGGCCCGAGCCGTACTTGCGACTCCGAAATGTTCTTGCAGGTTGCATCTGAATGACACCAAACAGCCTTTTAAACACAGTTGCTCAAGAGGCACTGTTTTAAAAATAATTGTTCCATGACACAAGCAGATCTAAACTGAATGGATGCATATTCATGGACCACTCCTGGATGACTCCATGCTAAAACAACTTCTTGTTCTGAGAAACAAAGGGCTTTTTTCCTCGTAGGACTGGCTGATTAATGTGACTACCTGAACCCATACAAGACCATAAAGATTGTGGACTTTTTGTATACCTAAGAACTTGTGACAGTTTTCTGACACCACTGACGGTATTTTACTTATTTCCTGCAATCTTTATGAATGCAGAGGACCAATCAGCTTGGTGAGGGAGGGCTTCTGGTTTCTGAGCCTTTTCATCATTATGCAAGAAAAGAAATTGCAGAAAACGTGAAGCTTTCTTTGGTTGGTTGTTTAAAAACCTTGATGTTGTGTTCTTTGTTAGGAGAACTGTCAGGTAAATGGGAACAATGCAAGAGTTCAGAATCTTAGTAACACCATCATGAGTCTCAAAAATTTTCTGCAAAACTGCATAGCTAAAAATAAAAAGCTGATACAATTATTTTATTAAAAGGAGATTCTCCTTTTGATAGCCAGTAGCCACAAACATCAGGCATACCTACAGATAAAGGTGTATTTTGGTTTCACGGCTCTAAGAACATAGACATACAAGTATCAGAATTTTATACGGTCTCTGGGGAGAGAGAGCTCATTAAAAACCCACTCCCTCTGAGCATCCTGTCTATTGATTTACCTGCCCCTGCCCCAACATCCACTGAGCTTCAAATGAAATAGTATTTCTGTTTAAAAAGGGGACCTCTTATTAAGTTCCCACTTATCAGAGCAGCTTTGTGAGAAGATGGGAGTCAGAAGCCCAATGGGAAGTCACTGACTTCCAGTGGTAGTTTTGCTACCATTTTTGGCTTTTTTTTTTTTCCAAGCACACAATTCAAAATTGAGTTCCTCCCTGTGCTACACCAAGCCCTAGGCAGAGGAGGTCCATCTGTCAGACTCTAAGACATCAGCAGGCATATTTGAGCTGACAAAAGGGTCAAGGCTCATGGACAGAGTACTGCTCACTGAGGGAGCAGTAGCTCGGAATTTGCAGGCACACTTAAGGAAAAGTTCTGGTGTCAAAGACTTGAGTTGATGTCCCTATAGGAAATAAGCCAAACTAATGAGGAAAAATATTGAAAGATATTCCATTCTCCAGGCTCTCCTATGTATCCAGTTTTCTCTATTTCAGCTTATTAGTCTTCATTCTGTGTCTCCTGCAGCAGCCTTTGTCAGCACATGAATAATTAATGTTAATAGTCTCATCAGCTTTAGGAGATAGTGCAAGACTCATTGAGCAAATGTTGGTTGGGTTTGTCCTGCCTCATGAAGTCTCTCTTTCACATAAGAGATCCCATAGAAGAAAAGATGTGCTCTCCTTCTTTGGTGTTCCTTGAAGAGGCAAATGCAGCAATAAGAATTACGTGTGGTATCTCCTGGTATGTAGATGTGGCCAGATTTTCTAACAAATGAATATTCAGTGAATATCTAACACAAAGCTTTTAGAAAAAAAGCTGGTTTTACTTTAATATCTTTAAATCAATCCAGAAGATTATTTTTGTTGCTTTAGCATCATGTTGTCTCATAATATCATGGTTACATTGTGTTACCCATGATTACTTCATAAATTTTAAATGGAAAAAATAAAAACCAAACCAGCAGTGGAACTGTTTCAGTCACAAACTGTTTCCTACACACTCCCCAAATGGGTTTGTCCACTGAAGGTGTCAACACAAAATAGATAAGCGAGGAGAACCTAAGAGGTCTGTTATGGCTCACTGCTCCTCCAACTAATGATACAAGTTTTCACTAGTGCCCTGTATTTTTCCTAGTTTTTAATCCCTTCCTGAACCCATAATGGAGAACTGGAGTTACAGTGAGTCCTTCCCTTTTGGCTGTGACTATAAATGAGGCATGGATAGAGTAAGCACCAGATCCTACTTTTGATAAACAGACTGCCAAGTTAGAGTACAAGATGCAAATACTACAAATAAAAGAGGTCCAGTGAGATGCATCTGTTTTTAAAATCACAGCATGCTTTCCTCCAGGGTGGAATACAATTGTGGTTAGCAGGAACACCTGAGGTTCCATTTAAGATCCATTTAATGAAAACGTGAGAAACTGTTGAATATCATTACAATTGAATAAAATGCCAAACTGTTAACCAAACCACTGCAAATTATGCCATTTATGTTATCAGAAAAAAAAAAAAAAGGAAAAATGTCAAAACGGACAATCGGGAGTTTCAAAGAGTCTGACTCACATAAAATAATCCCTCAAAATAAATTTCTTAAATCTGCCAAGAAACAGAAAAGTCACTGCTGACTATAATGAGATTGCACATATAATAAATTGCCCAAGCCTCCAGAATCTGAAAATTCAACTCATTTAATTTTAAAACCACAGATGTTTTAGAATAAAGAAATATAATATGAAGCTATTTATGAAATGTACTTAATATGGTTGTATGTAACTGGTCCTCTTAAATCCCGAGGGCTGGATCTAGCAAGCCTTTAGCTTAGGAGGATTGCTACAAGGATGAGGACAAAAGGACGCTCCAGTCTTTCTGCTGAATTCTGTTTAATCCAAGTTCATTCCTAGGCAGAGCGTGGGGGAAGGGAAGGGACCAGTTTGCTCGCCCAGCAAAGAAGAGAGGGTGAGCCACGTGTCCCAGGAGGTTTTATCCCCCCAGGGAGCAGGGGGACACTGGGAAGAGACCACTGGCCAATGGGACAGAGGGGAGAAGCTACATTCCAGGGGTAGGGGGAACGGGACCCACCACCACAGGTAGTGTAGGGAGAGAATACAGCTACTTAGTGCAAACATCACATAAATTCAGTGCAACCGAAGAACCCAGTGTAAACATCAAGTGTAGTTCACCACAACAGTTGTATCTTCTTTTTATTTTAGCATAAGCATAACAATATGACCTCTAGGTGTAAGAACCCCATTAAAAATGTTTGAAAAAATTGTGTGTTTTAAAAGCAATCTGTACTACAGGCAGTGTTTTTTAAGTATGAGTACATCCTTTACTGTTGAGTGGATCAAGAAAATCTCTGGTGCTGATTTGAAATGGATCTAAAATCAGTGAAAAATAAAAAAAAAAATCTGATCAGATGGCTATTGCTTGTAGTAAAAAGGAGAAAATTCAGCAGAACTGGAGGAAACAGGTCATTAGGACTGGTTTTTGAATAAACTGGAACATACCTTGCAGTAAGACACAAACATCAGCCCGGGCATGTGCTTCAATCTGCTCCTGTACTTTAGACCTTAGTCAAGGTCCTTTTTGACTGTTGTGAGCACTCAGGCAGGGGAAGGAAGAACGAGCCAGAGCCAGCTCTGACAGCATTGCCAGAGCAATGCTGGGCAGCACTGCTGTGTGAAACAGTCTCACGCTCGCTGCAACAGCTCCCAGAAGTGCCATTGTCCCCTAAACAGGACAACAACCCAAAATCCCACTCCTCAGTGAGCTATGATTCACTAATGGACAGCCTGCTGTCCAGCCTTGACAAGTGTTTTGCTGGTTTGAATTGCTTCTTTCCTCCATCCCAGTACATAAATAAGAACCAGCCCATTGTACAACACTCCACACATTTTGGTGACTTGCATTTCTGGTATGTTTTAATTGAGTAAACTTAAATTGACTTAAAAGTAAGAAAAAAAAAAAGAGAGGGAGACCAGCAAATATATTGAAATTCTCTTAGCGCGCTTAGTATATAATGAATGATGACAGCATTGGCTTTAAGGAGATCATTATTCTCATAGTCCATAAGAGTGAATATTTATTGGACACACTTAGAAGAATTTCTTTGCATGAGTGAACTTATACATTTTAACGAAGACAAGTATGATATTCGGAGTTATACAATTAAAAGCAAACATAGAGCATATTTAGCAAATTTAAAACCTACTAGCTGCATGTATAAAATACACACTCGTTTCAGCAGTATTTTGTCACTTTTAAAAACTATGCACTCACATGTACTTTTAATTAAAATTCTAAACTTTTTTCTAGGTTTAATATGAGTGTCTATAGCACCAAGAATGTAGGAATTACAAATACGAAACAATTTATTAAATAGCCTGAATAAACTGCAATTTAGAAATTAACTCAAGCCTTGTCCAAAAAAACCCTATCAATACAAAACCAAACCCCAACCATCTACAAAATCTAATATCCCATTGAACAGAAGGCAACATTGAAAGTTAAAATAATGACATTTCAAAGCAGGGGGGCGAGAAGAATGGTGGCTTAGGGACTGGGCCATGAAAAGGAAGTGGCTGTTTTATATTTCAAATGTAATAACTAAAATCTGTGGTCATACTTTCAGCTGTTTGCATCTGCTTGTAGGAGATATGAGATTTTTGGTACTTATGACAGCCACAGCACAATGATCTAGTGAATTCTGCCAGTCTCACACGATGACTTTGAAAATGTCTAAGCAAACAGATGACTCTCCACTCTGACTCCTAGAACAGTATGTTTGCTTTAACACTCCTGCAAACACACAGGCCGTGATAACTAATAAATGAGTCTTAAAAAGAACGTAAAACATGAAACATTGGCACCCACACAGGTTCTGTAGCTTATCTTGTGTTTTTCTCAGCAACCAAGCACAGGGTATGATAACCATCTTCAATATACAAATGGTTTCTGCAGCCCAGCAGACCCTTTAAGCAGCCCCACAACCTGCAGTTATTTCCCTTTCCTTTCCAGGCATTACAAAGTAAGTACCAGACTGTCAAGAGCTCCCCTCTAAGAACATGATTTTCCTCTGAAATCCTATTTATTTAGATAAGCAGTAAAAGTGATGTGGCAGCAGAAGGAGAAGAAAAATGATGCTAATTGGGTATGTGGAAAAACCTCCATGCTGAGAACCAAGACGTCATTATCTCAGAACACTTTTTGAGCACCGAAAGATACTGTGCAATATTTAAACACAACATGATGACTGTGCAGGCAGGTCTGGGAGAAAGGCAGAAGAACTGCCAAGTAGGGAACACCACAGTCAGACAAATCCAGAGCAGATGGGTAACACAGCAAAGGGAAGAGATCATAGAAAGAAATTATTGTATCACCCTAATTCTATACCAGTGCAAATCTCCTGCCTGTGCCTTGTTGGAACACTGACAGAATTCTAGTACAATTTTCCTAAAACACTGGTATACATGTTGCCATTTCCCCCCCTATATTAAACTCTCTCATGTTGCCTACTTCTGCAAGTCCATGTATACCTGGCTCCAGTCTGGAAGATATACAGCCATCTCAGGAATAATCTCTAGTCTCATTTAATTCAGCAAGGTTATCAATAATTCTGAAGTCCTATGTGTTAATTTTGCATTGAATTGAAAGTGATTCCAAGTCAGGCATGTGGGGTTTTAAGCAGTTTGCCTGAAATCATAGGATATTTCCTCAGAAGTCAGTCAAGCAATGTTGATTTTGGACTTGGCCTTAGTGCAATATAATAAGCAAAATGCTTCAAAACCCATATAACAGTATGGCTGCTGTGATATTTTTCATAAACTACCCATTGTGTCTGCCCAGATAATGCTAAGCCCCGTATACTCTTTTTGGGCAAGCCAACTGCATTCAACCTACCAGATTAATGACACCTATAAATAAATAAAAGCCTACAATTTACTGTTAATAGAAGACCAGCTGGCATCCTACAGTGGAGCTGAAGTTGCAGCATGCACTGACAGAGATTGGTGAGAGGTTGCTGACTCATTTTTCATTTATTTTATGGGTGTTTTTCAGCACAAGGAGCTTACAAGCTATGATGCAGCTATCTCTGTCCGAGTTCCATCTCAATCTCATAACAGAAATCAGTAATTAATGTTTAATATGCAGCACTGAGACTGTCTGCATCTCTCAAGGGGCTACTAGAAGGAAATTAGCAAAGAACGATGCAAGTTTGATGGAAGGATTTGTTAGCCAATTCTAAATTCATCTGCTTCGATTGGAAAATGGAAAATGCACCTCTGGGGCACCATTTGTGTGTCTCCTGCAAGTTTTATGTCTAAATAAACACAGAACATGGCAAACTTTGAACTAGCCCCATGTAAACCCCTGCAACTCCCATGGATTCGTGCTACAGAAGCTCCCTACTCTATCCTGACAACCCAAACTCCCCCAGCATAAAACACTGTCATGCAGAGCCGGGCGGAAGGAGAGCAGACAGACAGCTGAAATTAGATGCTGATGAGATGCCAAGAGAAGATTGCTTCTAATGCTTTGCCACACCAGCAACTGAATAAGATGAAGCCCTTTTAGCTGAAACAAGAATCAGCTTGTAGCACCTTTGCTTATTTGTGCAAGGGAAAGGGTTTTTTTGAAAGGTTATTCAAAAGGTTCAAGTGTTTTGAAAGGTTGTGGGCTTCTAGAAAGCTCATAAGTTTCAAGAATACTTTTCCACTCTGAGTTCTCATTCAGCTCAAGTGAAGGCAGTTCCTCACCTGCAATATTTATGCTTTGTACTCCTACCAAGCCATCTTTGTTTATGCAAACCAAGCAATGCCAGCAAATTCCCTCTGTGCCCAAGATGACTTCTTCCCACATTTTCCAGTGCTCTCAGTCTGCAGAGCAATAATCAAAGGAAATTATTTCTCCATCCTGGGTTACAGAATAGGTACTTCAGAGATGTATTTCACAGAAGATTTTCTGGCATGGTTAGCCAAAGAACAGAAAGGCTTATTTAGCCTGCCCTACACTTCAATTTCTTCTAGCTCAGCCTCTAATACAACTCACTGCTGTGCATGGCTGAAAGTGGCCATTTACTAGCAAAAGTCTCCTATGTATAATTTCAAAATCAGCTTTTTAGCATGGCATCAAAGGCAGGTAGTACAGGATCTTTTAGGCTGGGAACTCTTTCACCGAGTTCTCTTCTAGGCAAGGAGAAGGTTTAAATATAAGATTTCTGTTCCCTGCTTCCCTGTGTTTTAGGAAAGAACGAAATCCAGCTGTATTGATTTCAAGCATGCAATGATGCCTGGAATATGGAACAAAAAGCTGCACTAAAAGAGTGCAAGACAGAATCAAGTCACAGGACTGATGTGTAGCGTCCAACAGGCATTTGTCTGTCTTACATCAGCTTCTGGAAAAGAAACTTTCCTGCTGCTGGCCAGTTGAAAGATTGCCTGGTTTGGAAAGGAGCTTGTACATGTTGAGATGCAGATCCTTGGCTAGGAGAAGACAACTGCCAGTTTGAGTCAAGTAGCTCAAATAAAGAAGTGTCAAGTGCCAGCTGCTAATCTGAGCAAATCAATGTAATTTTGATTAGTGCCATGGGAATTTGAAGAAAAATTGCCAGGTTAGCAAATTCACTTTTCTTTTGAAAGTGCCGATGTGTAAAAGCTTATGTATGCTTAATTGAAGCCAACAAAGTGCAACTTTTTAAAAATAATGTAAGTGCCTTTTATAGGAGTCTAATTAATGACTGTAGTCACCAGGGCAAGTTTTCCAAAAACACAGCAAAAGACAGAGAGGCTTATGCCATTGTTTATAGTTATGGAAAACAAGTAACAACCCAGAGGGAAATTTTCTTTTTTTATTTGACATATGCAACTTCTAATGAATATAGCAGATTGGACTCTAATGGGGTCACTAATTTACATTTCAAATATAAAAGGCTTGTGTCAACATTATTATGATTAAATATCCCAGAGAAGTAGAGGAACAAGATTTAAAAATTTTTTTAAAAGTAAGGATAAATTCATGCTGATTTGTTTTTCCTTGTTCTGGGAAATGTTTCACTTTTTACGAAGTATTCCTTCTGTAATACAGTTTGATATGAAGGAAGGGAGAGAGAGGAGCAGGATAAAATTTAAAGGCAGAGGACTTTTCTCCAGCAAAGGACTCCTGTAAGAAGTGTCTGAACTTCAACAGAGTTTAAAAGAAGTAATTTTCTTCCAAACCCATGACTTATTTTGATGAAGGTGCTGCCTACCAGAAGGAAAGAGCAAGGAAGACATCATGCTGATCTGATTTCATTCATCTAAGCATGTTAGCCCATATATCTAATCAGTGAAACTCAAGTGCTCCTAGTGCTTGCTCAAGGAAAAATCTTCCCCTACTGTACCAGGCTGCAGGATTGTCCAGAGGCCCTAAGATTCCTCATCAACATCCTAAAATCTTCAAGAGCCTTGATGGCAGCAGAAAACAATAAACACATGAAGTGTTCCAAAAGACGAGCCAAGCTTATCTTCTCTCCACGCTTTTGTATCGCCCCCATCTCACTGGTGGGGTTTTATTAATTTCTACTGCACATCCTCCACTTTAGTCCCACAATTTAACTCTGCAGTATAGAGCTTGGACCAACACTGTCAATCATACAGCTGGGGGAAAAACTCAGGAAATTGTGATTTCTTTCCCCCCTTGGGGCTTCCCTTGACAGGAACACATTTAGGACACTTCCTTATTCTCTCAGATTCTCCACCTTCCCTCTTACATCTGCATAATAATTTTGAATCTGACTCTGCCAACCTGACATAAGAAAGTTTGCATAGCATTACTCTTCCTTTTCATTGTCTAAATGCCCTAACAGTGATAGCATACATATTGCTGAGCCCTTATATGTTTGCAAACTGGCAGAGTTAAGTGGCACCTCAAGGGGAAAGGCAAACTCCACCAAACCAGCCTGGCTACCCAGTGGTCTGACTGTGGCCTGACATGCGTTCTGCTTGCAGCTGGCAGATACATTTCACAGTTTTCTGTCTAAGTATTTGGATCCCTCAAATTAATTTTTCTTCTTCCTGCCCACCAGCTTAACACAATATTTTGAACAGATAATGCACCAGAATTGATTTCTGATGTAACTTTACTTCTTATAAATAATTTTGTTTAAAAATATTAGCCTATAAAATAACTCTTGTTATTGTTCTGAGAACCGAGCTAATCTTTACACAGATATATTTACACTGAGCCTTCAAGCTACTGTAATTGTCTGATTCTCCAAATTTTTATCAGGGCACCACTGAAGGCAATAAAAGAACATGCAGTAAGTGGTCCAATCCACAACTTTTTTTTTTCCTAACTTGTATTGACACAATATTACCGTGTCTATGAGGGGGTAATTTTTCTGCTACCTGTTTCAAGGACACCTTTATAAAGGTGAAAACCTCCACATACAGAAGAGTTCACTAAGGGTACAGACACACGATTTAGACACCAACATTATAATGATCCAAAGCTTGCCATTTCATATTTTTACTTAATGTTTGTTGATGTAAGCTAGAAAATATTAGTGTAAAGTTATTTTGCAATGAGCAAGATCATCCTTTGTGTTTATAGGTGATCAATAACAACTTGAGATAAGAGCTGTGATGCAAAAATTGTCTTATTTCCTGCTAATTTAATAGCAGGGAATAAGGAGGGGCTGTACCACTGTTACACACTGAACAAATAACCTTAATGCTATTTATTAACAGTGTTTGAAATTGAACCTGAAAGTTTGTTCTGAAATCTTCCTTAAGTAAAGCTGAAGTTACAACATAAAGTCACCTGAAACTGCCAAAAGTACATACAGCATTAAAAAAAAAAAAAAAAAAAAAAAGCTTTTATTTCTTTTAAGACTGAGCACAAATGGAATTTCATCTTGCTTGGGAAGCTTAGTCTCATTTTTAGACTCTCATGGAAAAAAGCTCTTTGTGTGTCCACCAGTAGCTGAAGACATGTGCAGAACCCAAATTCTCTCCTTTTTACAGCATTTCCTTGCAGGCATCCAACATGCATCAGGCCAAAATAATCTGGTCCCTTTATGACAATGCAGAGCCAACAGCAAGCCAGATCATACAATAGGACCCGATCCACTGTCACTAATATTGTGGTGCTGCCTATGGACAGCTCTGCTGCAGCATAGTTACACTTCTGCCTAATTGCTTCCTCCTGCAGCGACGGGTGGGTCTTCTGGAAAAGCAACCAGCACTGCTGCTACAGGAGACTGGATGAATTCTGCACAGAACTCAAAGTCAAGAGCACTGCCTAATAAAACAAAAAGCTCAGTCTCAGAAAGAGAACAAGCCCTTTTTGCACGAAATAAAGCCTTGGCAAGCCTCCTACTGCTGGGCACCATTTTGCCAAGATGGCAACATGTGAGGCATTGGAATAGCGAGGGCCTGGCAGCACGGCTGACAATGAGCCACCATACTGTGGGTGTCAGAAGCCTCACGTCAGCAAAACAGCATTCACCAGCTGGAGGCCCACAAGTGCCAGTTTTAATTATAAACTTTATTTTCAAATAGAGTTCACAGTTTGTACAGGGTACACTTCATGCCATCAGAGCATTTGAGCGCTGCATCAGCCAAATTGGTGGCTTGCTATTTTCTTAGAAATAGAAGTGTAGACCTAAAATACTTGTGCTCATTCTGAAGAACAATAATATTTCACAGTCAGTTTGTCAAGGATTGTGTTATCCAGATGTACAAGTAAAATACCTAGTGATTTCTGCACACAGAGCTATTATCCTCTTCACCTTCAGACTCATGATTTTTCCTTTTACATTTTTATTTCCTACAAAGTCTATGTTCTTAGTTCTACAAATTTAGCACATGTATGTTCACCTAAATGTTGATTTAAATGTTTATTTAGGGTTTGCCAAGGAGATTGTTGCTTAGTTTTGCACACCTTGATTCCATTGTACTCATGCCCCAACTCAGAGGCAGAAAATATGCATGTGAAAAGAACTGGTCTGTCAGTTTGTGACTTCACCAATGTTTTCTAACGTTCATTTGGCACAAGCGTAACATTTCACTGCTACTCTAGACTTCATTCTTCATTCTTTTGTTTTATAACCATCGCTCCTTTTCCAAACCATTGCTGTAGTACATTTAATTAAGGGCTCCATCTTAAAGTTTCTGTATTAACATTAGGAAGGTCTTGAGACGTTCATTTCTTCACATACTTACATAGAGCCTTAAGTGTATATATATCTACATATGCATATATACCTAACATTATTTTTGTATTCTTCTGAATAATCTTGGTATCATGACAATAGGACTTTAGAAACAATAAATATGAGTTTAAAAAGGTGTTCTTTTTCCAGTTTATTCCAAATAATTTTGATCCACCAGAAAAATATTGGCCCAATTTTTGTTATCACAAATTATATCCATTCTTCCTTGCTACTCAAAGCTAATTTGAAACAGCTTGCAAAGTGGTTTCAGATAAGGAATTCTCTTGACACAAGCTGCTTCATAATACTTTTTGAAACTGGAATCTGATGTAAAAAACCAGTTTATTCCATAAGCTGAAAAATTATGCAGTGTTGATCACCTATGGTGAACAGATCTCATGCATTAATTAACTGCTTCTTAACTGTCCATTTAGATTAATGGAGAAAATTCCACTAGAGATGAAAACTGTCTCACTACAAAATAAAGCATCTGAGTGACAGACTGATCATCTGCATTAAAAAAAATGGAGGCGATAAGAATGAAATGACAGAGACACATCAGATATATGCTGTCAAAAAACTCTTCTAGAACTTGCTTCACTTAATTCCTTTATAACACACTGACAGGCATGACATATCATTTAGTACTTTAAAAGATTCTCTAGTAGGGCAGAAAAGTGATGAGTAGCTCTTGTGACCCTGGCACCCAGCATAATTATGATCATCTGCACTATTTAGCCTGAAAGGAATCGGACGCTGTTCATGGTCTGTTAGCTCAGCCATGATGTTTGATAATCTATACACACAAGTCATTGGAGGCCACTCAACCTTGGAGTACTTCAAGAACACTTAGTTAGCATTTACTGAATGGTAAAGTGCAAGTGCCCCATTTCTATTGCTGAAACTATTGAAAGACTGGAACTACTGAAGAATGAAAATAATTTCATTTTATGTCTGCTATGTAGAAAGATTTGAATACACTCAGTTGTTTGGTTGGACTGTAAATATGAAAAGCCTGCTAGGATGTTGAGAGAAGTGAAAACCAAGCAGATGGAAAATGAAGCTGAAGAAAATTAAGCTGATTCTGTGCAACTGGTTAGAAGTGTTACCAGAATCTTCCTCTTCACCCAAACACCTCAACCCTACGCATTCCTTAGCTACAAGTTCGCCTAAATTGAATAACAAAAGCATAACAATGGTTCTGTATATGGGTTTTCTAAAAAGTAAATACAAAGTAGCTTCTTGGTTGCATGGTTAATGTTTTTATATTAAATTGAAGTCACATTGGAATTTTACTGACACACTAGAATTTGAAGAGGTGTTATTAAAAGCAAGCGTAATACAAAAAATGCACAACCCACTAACTTATGTTTAAACATAAAACCATTTAATTTTTAAAAACAAAGTGGGTTAACTATGTCTGAGACCTACTCCATGGACTTTTGGCTTCAAGGGGAGTAGCCACGGAATCATCACATAGGAGGAAAGAAAGAGGTATATCAAAAGAGGTCCTGTCCAATGAGAAAGTGCTATTTATTAGTGCTCGCTAAAACCATGATATGTTTTCTGGCCACTTTGGGGAGCAGATCCACTAGATCTTTCAGAGATAATGCCTTTTTCACTGTTTCATGTGTACAGGAAGCATCAGGTGGAGTGGGTACAAGAGTATTTTTCCAAGAACAATTTAATACTCTAGATTTGAAAAAATACAATTCAGAACAAAAGTTGAAATATTACATTTAGGTATCCAGCTGCTACGGTGCCAAAGTTTTCTAACTTTTCCAGAAATCAATATTCCCACATGGATACAAAATTAAGAGTGCAGAGACACGGCCCTCAGTGTCGATTCAAGATATCCCTATAACTTGATCATGTTTGCAACAGCAAAAAACTTCCCAATGTATAATCTCTTTAGAAGTACAACCATTTAGGACACTGTATTCTCTGATAATCTTTGCTGTTACAAGTTCTGCTTCTATGGCAAAAAAACCCCTCCAAACCAAACCAAAGCCCCAAAACCACAACTGCAGACTGTGTGGGATTCTGTGAGACATCCCTAACTCCCTGGGTACCTTTCTTTTGGATGCTGCAATTTCTTCTTTGCAATTCATCTTTCTATGTGCACAACTGTCAACTTCCAAGCTTTCCCCCTCCCCTCCCCCCACAAATATCATGAACCCATGCTGAGAGGAGAACAAGGCTCTTTATACCCCTCATGGGTCACCTCCCACTGCTTTGCTTACCAAGAGGTAACTACTGAGCCCAAGACAGGCACAGCAAAAATTTCACAAAACCTCACTCTAGGTAAGCTGGAAGCACCTCTAAGAACAGTCTGAAGATGTTTTTCCTTCTTCCCAAAACTTTAAACCAGCAGATTGATATTTCTTTGTTTTATGTTTCCTCCCCACTACTGTATGTTCTTATAAACATATGTTTTTATAAGAATCTCAGTCTCAGAACAAAAGCCTGAACTGACTTTTTAAAAATTTGCTTCCTGAAATAACCTAATTCTCAATATCTGTTGTAAAATTATTACTTATAAATGACCAAACTAAACACACACAGTTCTGCTGAAGCTTTATGGTGGCAAGATGGTGTATTTAAATCAGAGGCTGAAAAAAGATCAATACACAATTATTTTTAAATACATCTAGGTTATTCTGTTTTTCTTAGGATTTCTCTATTAATCTTGAATTAATTTTCTTTTTACAATAGTTATAATGCCTTTACTGGGTTTTGTATCTGAAATACTTTAAAATAGAAAGAGCACCAAGTATTTTAATATATTATACGAGAATCTATAACCACGTAATGCATCAAAGCCGTATATTTCATTTTTACAACCCAATAAAATTGCATATTTCTTAGTTTAGCACAAATAATTCATGCTGTGGCAAAGAATGGTATAAAAAGCTGTCAGACAAGGATGCAGGTATTCCTTTTTTTTTGTTCTATTTAAAGGTACATTTTCTGTTCTATCAAGTACCTGTGATCAGTAAGAAAAATATTAATACCTCAACACTTATCCCACAGTGGCCACCCTCACTATGCCTGCCTTTCTATTGAAGAAAACCCTCTCACTGAGCTCAACATCAGTAGTAGAACCTGCTCTTCTAAGTTCCAGCCTAGACATGTACTCAGGACAACTTCCCAGTCACAAACTTCAGAATAGTGTTGGAAAAAGATGTTATGCACCTTCATCTAGCTGTCCTTTTCATCGTACAAGTCAGTTTGTTGGTTTTATTTGGTTCAGATTTATTTTTCGTGGTAGAATAAAGGAGGAAAAAGTTTGCCACTAACTACTTTTCAGGAATTGGTTTCTTCTCACTACCGGCCATAACATAGCTCCAGTATTTATTAAGTAGCTCATGAACATATTGAGTTTTCTTATATTGTGGACTTTCTTAATTTTGAAGGGTTTCTCATCTGGCACAAAAATTTGATTGTTCCACCCCAAGTTTCAGTGTGTCTTGGTTTTGAAAGACAGGTGCCTGCCAAGAAAGGCAGCAGCTTCTATTGGAATAGAAAATGTAAACCCCTCCCTCCAAATTATGAAAAGGGGCTCTCAGGCAAAGATATGAGGATAGGAATAACAGTTCTTTAATATGTATAAACAAAATAAAGTGAAACAAAACCCAACAAACTACAATCTAATAGGAATATTAGAACAAGATGCAGTATTGAACAAAAACCAAAACCTGACAGTTAGAATACAACCTGACGCCCTGTCAGTCAGGGTGTTGGTAGCAGTCCAGTTGGAATGGTGGCTCCAGTAGTGCTCCTGGAGTGAAAGATGGTTCTGTTGAAGCAGAGATCCTGTAGAAGGGCAGAGTTTTCCTCCAATGGTCCAGTGGTGATGTTGAAGGGTCTGGTCCTTCCTCTGGGAATCCAACAGGAGAGAAGGCTGCTCCTCTGGGAATCCAGTAGAAGGCAGATGCCTGTTCTGTCCAAATGCCCAGATTATATCCAGGTGGGAATGCTTGGCTCCTCCCCCTGGGTGGAGCATCTCACAATGGGCTGATGTCATGTGGTGGGTCCTCACAATGGGATGATGTCATTCTATGAGTCATGTGGTGGGTCCTTAATTGCCCATTAAACAGAAATGACTCCCGGAGGGAGTTATCTATGACTCATGGGGCAAGGCGTTAATTGCCCATTAACAGGAGATGGTCCGGGGGAGGAGGCAAAGAAAAACACTGCCCCTCCTGATTTTAACAGTTCATGAAGATGGAGATGGAATACATACCTTCTGGAATATTCTTACATTGTAACCTAGGACACAGTGATTGCAAATTAAGAACATAAACTGTAATGTGCTCAAGGGCTAAAAGATTTTCTCCTTAAACTTAGAATGAAGAAAGTATGACAAAAACAATTTCAAGTATTTCAGTCTTTATCTAAAGCTTGATACTTCTTTCCCCTCCTCAGTCTTCCTCATTAACTCCCTCCCATGAAATTTATTTAAGTCAGGGAATTATAAAAAGTCAAATATAAGATATTAAAAACTAAAGCACATTTCAGCACAAAAACATATCAACTATCCTTGTACTGATCAAAATTCAAATCAGCTTGAGATTTTAAGCAGTGTCACTTTCTCATTCTTACTTTCCCCTCACACTATATTATCCCTGCTCATCAAGCACCCCTGCCAGTTTTCAGATGTGTAGACAAAAATGTAATTTCTCATAGGTCCTAGAAGCTCCCTCTATGGTACCAGGAAGAAGAGTTTGATGAGAGCAAGCTTGCTCAGCATCTTTTCCACTACCCTCAAAGGATGAGTAAAAGAGTGCAGAAAGAAGATATGACAGCCAGAGAAAATAGGGTGATGTTTATCATTCAAGGGAACAGGAGACAATTTTGCTTCATCATAGCTTTAAGTAGCATCAATCTCTTCATGCAATGTTATAAACCTCTAATTTTTCAATTGCCTTATTTTCCAAGTAAACTTCTACTTGAATATCACCAAACAACTCTAGTTGTTGACAGAGAAATGAGAATGATTAGGAACATAAATAAGATTAACTACGAGGGGAAAAGGTAAATCAGAAATGTCAATGAAAACTAGGGCTGTCGGCAGGAGAGAAAAAACCCCAGAGCCAAACCCCATGAAAACATCTCAGAGTAGTAAGGCTTTTGTGCAGCAGATATTAAGGAGGAGTTCAGAATTACGAACAGAACTTGATTTACAATCATAAATGGATAAGGTCTATAGGCACAATGGAGAACAAAGAGACTGAACAAAGCACAAATATCTTTAGTTCAGGTTCCAGGTCATTCAGTCACCCATCCTATAAAGAGTATAACTTTTTATGATTTAGGGTATGTTTTCTCTTGTTACTGTGATGGTCTAAGGGAAAAAGATTTGTTAAAATAAAAATCAGATAACATATTATAATCTAAGAAAAAACTAACCAGCTTTTGGACACAAGCCTTCCTAACTTCCTGTGTAATCAATCACAATTCTAAAACACATAACCCTCCAAGCAAAATGCGTCAGTACTGTTCTTCAAGACTGACAGAACTGGGAAAAAACAGCCTTTGATATATTTGCTATTTTACCCACATAAGAACAAATCTCAGTTTATTTCTATCTCACTGCTAATGTCCCTGTCAGCTGTTACTGGTCATTAGCATCTTAGCTCATTCAAGTAACTTTGCCATTCAATAGCTTCTTCACCCTTCACAGCAATACTTCATGCGGCTTATTACTGGTATTAATGAGCACTTCTAAAAAAGAATTTGGCAACTACTTGTGACTTTTGAGTTTTGACTAGGCCGCCAGCAAGCAACACAGCTGAACTCAGACTTTCAGGCAGTTACATATTTATCATTAAATTTCACAGACAACCATGTTGGAAGGATCATCTGGTCCAACCTTTCTTGTCAAAAGCACAGTCTAGACAAGATGGGCTTAGCACTCTGTCCAGCAGCATCTTGAAAGTGTCCAATATTGTGGAATGTACCACTTCCCTGGGAAGATTATTCCAGTGGTTGAATGCTGTGAAAAGTTTTCCTCTTGCATCTAATTGCTATCTCCCTAGACACCTGATTTATCAAGACTTATTTTGATATGGGAAACTTGCTACTGAGTCTTGTGTTCAGATATCTTAGCCAACCTTTTAGGCATATGCATATCTTGAATTACAATGGACAATAAATAGCACAACAGAGAATCCTATATATGTCAGAGGTCCATAACAGATAAGCATCCTCTCCCTTTGCTTCTTCTCCTTGACTACCAATAATGTCAGAAAAATTCAAAATCTCAATCAACAATTTTTCACCCACAGACAGTTGAAGTACACGGCACCATTTCACTATCAAAGCTGCTTTGTACCCAGCACATTTTCCATTATTCTCTCAAATCCAAGGCAGGATGTCCTGTGTTTTAAGGGAAAGACACTTTCAGGTGGCATTTGTGGCTGACAAAAGACCATCTCTGCGCACAGTATAACAGAAAACTTGTTTTGCTTTTGCCTCGCCGAAGTGTTAGCTACAAACCCTGACAAAAAAACTGCCTGTTTTTTGCTGGCAGCACAGCCGCGTTCGGGTTTCACTTTGCTGAGGGCTTTGCCATGTCCCAGCAGAAGTGTAATGGGGCTTGTTTGTGCCGGCGGGGGAACGGGTCTGCCACGCCACATGGCACTCAGAGCTGCTGCCACACACGAGCCAGTCACATTCTGTTTGCGAGCTTCCAACTTAAGCTGTGCTCTGCTACAAACATAAACACAGGGGCTTGTGTTTTTCGTTCAGCATATAGCGCAGATTACAACAGGCACCTTTTGCAACCAAAACCCAGGCACCATAAAGATACAGAGCCCTTGAGAGAAGGCACAATGCCACGGGAGCATGAGCCTGCATTTAATACAGTAAACAGATAATACCCAGAGAGAAGCATGCTTTGGAGCATTCCTTAAGGCAGAAAGCACATGGACTATAATCCAAATATCTTCTGTGTGATGTGGAAGTAAACAAGCATCTTTCAATGACTTTACCATCATTCTGATTAACTAGTGCTTCTAAACTCTTGCAGACACCTTCTGAAAACTCCTACCTGCATTCACTGATTGTAATAACAATAATAACAATAATATTAAGACTCTTTCAGCTACTCTAAATGTCATTTTGGTAACTGGCAATACATAAGAATCTCATCAACAAATACATATGTATTATTTATCACCTATAGGGTAATCCCAGTTTGCAGGTTAAGAAAAATAAACTAGCTTAATATTAATGAAGTCCTCCCCAAGATGTGGAGAATCAAGTAGCTAAATAAGATCACATGACAATAAAAATTTACAATCATTATAACAGTAA
Organism: Bombycilla garrulus; assembly: GCA_013400315.1. NCBI lineage: Eukaryota > Metazoa > Chordata > Aves > Passeriformes > Bombycillidae > Bombycilla > Bombycilla garrulus. The sequence goes on from VXBU01007347.1 coordinate 33,815, forward strand.
TTGAAGTTCCTGTTATATCGCCTATGCTTTATTTTTCACATGAATGTGTCACACACTTGCTACATTAGGAAAAAAAACCCTGACAAACCAAACCCCAAAAATCTTGCAGGCAAGATGACTTGTTTCCTCAACAACTTTGCTCCAAACCCTCAAACTGCAGGCTTTTTCAACCCAGTGGTGCCAAGAGACCCGAGTCGAATAAGCCTTATAGACAAGTTGGCTAACATTTAAAAGAGAGCTTCAGCCCCCTCTGAATGGCTTTGAGACTTCGAAAACTTGGGTCCTTCTCTTGATTGATCCCATGGAGAAGCAAGCATGGCAAATGGGAGTCGCATGCTTGTGCTATGGCAGTGTGGCAGCCATGCCATTTTTCTCACAGCAACACAAACCATAATTTTTTAAGCCCCTGATGGCTGCAGAAAGTTTATAGAAGATTCCCCTGTTTCCTCTGGTAGAAATAATAAGACCTTTAAAAATGGACAAAAGCTTAGAAAAAAATAAAGTTCTATATGTTTCTAGGCTGATTAATCAATATTTAATTATTTAGAAGCTCCAAATGACTATCTTTGGCTGGCATGGGTACAAAACATGTTATCATCTGTCAATAGAGGCCAGGAAATCAGATCTTAAGCATGTAGCAGGGCACTGCTCTGCAGAGAAAGTGTTTACTCTATTTGCTGCACCTTACCCATTTCATTTCATCAAAGGTGTTTATGTCACACTTAATGAGATAAGGGACAGCAGAGGCCTCAATTGCAGGTCTTAGCACTGTCTGATAACTGCGGCAATCTGGGAATAAACACTGCTTTATAGAAACTATTTTTCAGAGCCCTAATAAAGTAATCGTAGGCCTTAGTAGAAATTGGTTAATCAGATCATCGCTGTTTTGTTCTGGGAATAAAATGTGTATTACTATGATTAATTCATTAGAGAGTACTCTTACTGTAGTTAATTCGATAGTTCTGAACCAAGGCATCACACTGCTGAGTGGCTACCGTGCTTCTGCAGAATTTATGTACTAAAGCCTCAAAACATTTACGCCTTGCTAAAGGTGCCGAACTTCTTCTGATCCTCTGGATATAACAAGGTTCTCTTTGATTCAGCTCATGGCCAGCACAGCCACTGCTCCCCAGAGCTCAGAGTTAATTCAGAGCAGTTCTGTGAATGTGAAGAGATGGGAACAACCAGTGTATCCAAAATGGTCTGCTGATTTTTTTTCAGTTCTTTTTGCATCTCCCCAGCAGCGGATAAGCTTTCTTCTACATTCACCACAACCTCAAAGGCTCAGAGAAATGGTGGCACTGGCCTCCATCTAGTCAGTAACTACTAAAAGGGATGTGCTCCACACCTGTTTGACAAGCTCAGACAACTGACACAATCCAGAAGTTTTTGAGCTCTTTTGGGTGCAACTTCTTAGTAACCGATCTGCTCTGACAGCCTCAGCCTTTTAGGTACTTGGTCTCATACATATATTTTTACCCTTAACAGATCTATCTTCAGCAAATACTGTTGAAGTGCCCATGTATGAGAAATTAGCTACTTATCGGCTGTGAGGATGCCTATAGACAGCAGGGAATTGTCATAGAAACTAGATAGAGCTTGAAATTACATTTCACTGAGGCAAAGAAAACTGAAATCGTTTACTGCCCGTCTCAAACAAGATTATGATATTCTTTCAAGAAAGCAGTTTTAGAATCTTATACCTTATACTGTCTTCTTATACTGTTGTGGCCCCTCCGGGGCTGTGGCTAGCTCTCTCGGGTGGCACAGTGTCCCGTGCCACCAACTCAAGTGCCCCAGAGGGGTCACACGGCAAGTGGGTCTCGGACAGCAGATCAGCAGCGCTGGCTACCAAAGCTAGCAAGCTCCTGCTTGCTGGAAAGGTGAAGAGCTGAAGACGAGGTGAAGGCAAAAGGGAAAGAAGGGCTCTTTGCTCCGGGACGCAGTCAAACAGGAAGAAGCTTATTCGAGGAATTCCAAGAAACAAAAAGGGAACATGATAATGTCCAGCAGTTTAAGTATGGAGCCAGAACTGAGGAAGGAGACAAGGCAATAGGGGAGCAGATGGGGAGGAGAAAAGGCGGAGGCTGGGGATGACATCAAGGGTAAGGGACAAATGGCAATAGNACCCTCTAATAGCTCTAGATAAAATTTACTAAATATTTATATTAGTTATAATGTAATATTACTCAAAGACTCCTACTAAACTTTGTTGGACTAGGTGCTGTACTAGTAAACAGCTAGAAAATAATTTTTTGCCTGGAATAAACTGGTCTGTAGACTGGCCTGCTGAGAAATCAACACACACAGACAGAAGGATAAAGGAAACTTAGTGACTTCTCTCATCATGGCTATTCTAGCTCTCTCTCTCATGTGTTCCATCTAAGTCTTTAGCCCTACAAAGTAGTAAGAAGCAAGGATTAAACTGAATTATTTATTAATCCTTAAGTCAAATTAGAATATTTTTCATATCTTCCATTCCTGGGATTTGACATGTTCTGAACAAGGAAAAGTTTTTTCTTATAGACAGGAAAACTTTCCACTGCTCTGAAAGTTTATGTGCTTGTTAAATAGGCTGTAATAATTAAATGCATACACATGCTTGAATGATAAATTTTAGTAATAAGTGCACTGGGACTTACCATGACCTTATCAAGTGGGGCTAGCCAGTCATTAATTCAGATAACGCAATTTATTACCATAATCTTTTGCTTATACCATTGTAGGGCATATGATTTATCCTAATCTGCATACACAGATTGAGATGCAATCATTTCATTAATTTTAATGCTTTTTCTTAATCCCGTCAAGATTAACACTTTGTCTAAAAATTCTGTACAACATACTTGCAACTGCCCATTAATGTGTTATCCTAATATTAGTATGGGTGAATTATAATGAACAAAGTGCATTAATTTGAATGTGCTAGTTCCAGATGAGAAGCTGCACCAAGAGGGCACATACATAATTATCTTTTACTACATATAGGTACTTGCATTTGTTGGGAACTCTGCAGCTCCTCTGCACATCGTGGGCATTGCTTCAGGCAGGAATTTGGAGATCTTCTCTGACCCTCTCTACAACCACTGTCAGAGATACCACGTGGCATTTTACACATCACCACCAAATATTTGACTTTCCTGTTTTTCAGCAAGACATGCAGTGGTAGAGTCAACCATTCATTAATACTTCAGAAGTGAAGACTCACATAAAGCAGATGCCTGAAATTCTCTTTACTAACTACAGATTAGGAACAGATGCATCACTTTAAATCATGTGTAATGTTCGATGGAATCTTTTTTCTAATATTTGCATTGATTCAACCTAATGACATCTCCATTTTATATACACTCAGTGTGTATCTGAGTGTATAAATATTCTTATTCGAATGCAGGCCAAGTAACTACATTTCATTTGCAAAATCCAGAATGAATGTGTAGCAAGCAGATTTTTTTTATTGCTGACAGTGAAACTCCTATCATGTTAATTTGCTAAAACTGCTGAACAGATATTAGGTAGGAATTTCAGTCATCAATGATATCAACACATACCAGTTTAATCAAAGCAAAGGGTAAATTCAATTTACCATTTTATTGGAAAGGAAGTTTGATTTGTAAGCTTATTGGCAGAAGAGAATCCAAAATGAACAACTTTCAGCAAAATGTCTATAGCTGCATACTTACATTATTTTGTTTAATTAAGAAAAATAAAGTGTCTGGATGCTTTGCTTGTTTTCCTACATTGCCTTAGATTAGAATAAGAAGCTGAAATCACATGTTCCATTGTACTTCTATATTTTTAACCAGATTCATGGTTTGACCCATTTAAGCATATGCAAGAGGAAATACATCAAACATTGAAATATATTAGGCATCCTAATTAGGTAGTGAGGATTTATCAGTGATGAGTAGTTTTTCCCTCAAGCAAGTAAATATACATTATGTCCTTAGCTCTACTGGAGATGCTTAAGGTAATAGATTTGGACCAACATGTTTTATTCATGACTTAAAGCTGGTGTTATTTTCCAATGGGAAAAAGCAGTTGTAAGTTTGAGTAATTACTATATTACTCTAACCTTTTGCTGTTATTAGCCAGCTGGGATAATATTGAGGATTTTAACTTCATTCAGGCCTCCACTGAGTTCAAAGGACTCTTTCTGCTCTCCTCATTCCCTCCCAGGTTGTTTCTAAAACTTGTCAATGCTGTCTAGCTAGGCTTAATCAGAATTTCAGCAAGCCAGGGGACCAGAGGGTGGGTAGATCACTTTGACACGGGTGGTAAGTTGGATGTCTGCAATTCTCACCCAAATGCATTTTAGTTAGGTTTTTTTTTTTCCATTTTGCTACTTTCATCAGCAGTATTAGTTTTTCATTCCAGGTTAGCATTATTCCAAAATTATTTATTTAATAAATAGCAACCTACTGATACTACATCCACTTCAAAGGCACACTAAGCAGACAGTGTGGTTGTGAAGTTCCGGGGAATGCATAGCAGGAGCCGGTGCATTCTCACTGTAATATTTATATGTATTTACATCATTGTACAGAAGCAAAAAAATGAAAAAAAAAATCAGTGTGGTATTACAGAACACCTATACTTTGGAGGTACAGGACTGTGTACAAATTTATCTTGAACTTTATTAAAAATGTCTTGTGATATCTGGAAGGAATGTCCAAAAACATGAGTATAATTTTAAGTATTTCTCACTTAATAAGAACACTAATCAGAGTACACAGATTTGTCTTTCAGCTTTGGTAGGGGAGAACTGTATTTCACACAGATTTTGCAGCATATAATAGTTAACCTTAAGATGTGGCTTCCTTCATTCTCTTCCATCTTTATTTTTAAGAACACCAAGTACTCAAAATGGTTCCCATACATGTAGTTCAACCCCCTGGACATTCCAGGCACCTGCAAATAAGTCTCCTACTAACCCCACCACCGGCAAGGGCAGGGCAGAGGCATCCGAGACTCCACAGCAGCACAGACACGAATCACCAGCTCCGGTTCTCAAACCAGTACCAGCCAGTGCTCATTAGTACCAGCTCCACCTCAGCCACAATGCAGCTCAATGCCAGAACAAGGCAGCTCAATGCCCAAGTGATCCCCAGCATTCCGGCACCTATTCACTGCTCACACCGCCTCAACTACCAATTCATATCCGATAAGAAGGCTTCTTTGCATACAAATGGCACCAGAAACCCTTCCCCACTGTGTCTAAAAATACAGTATGTGGCGCACAAACGGGATTTTAAAAGGTAGAGGAATACTCTTTGATCCAAATGCATGCAGAATCCCACTGATTAACGTCTTTTAGCACAAATTATGAAAAAAAAAATGAGAACACCAAGATATAGATCAAACTCTTCCACAGTACATGCTGCCATACTGAAAGAGTATGAAAAGAACACTTATTTTTTTGTTGTAGAGTATTGATCTTTTTAATGTTAATTACAAGGTTTCATTAAAACTTCAAGTACTAATATCATGCCACATAATTAAGAAGAAAAAACCACTAGTCTTGAGTTTAGACAAGATACAAGTTTTATTTTTTTTTATTTTCAAGTAGTAGCAGGGAAACCCCTTACAAGTGCGAGAATATTTCCAATCACTGGACTGTTAGGATGTTACCCTAAAAAAAAGCCCTAAATTTCTTCCATAACTTCAAGGGTGTTAAATTTCTCAGCTTTATGTCAGGCTGACTGCAAGGAATCAAGTCTTTTCTTTTATTCCCTCAAGTCAGACATGGTTATGAACATTGGGTTTTTTCCTTATGGATCCTCAGAAGCTTATACTATCACCTTGCAGTATGTT
>VXBU01007350.1:0-88943 GCA_013400315.1 Bombycilla garrulus
CTTCTCCTCATGCTCATGCAGATGTAACCTGAGATCAGTGAGGTTTGTTTGGGTGCTTAGGCCCTCTGGAAGGCAAGGTGCATCTGGTCAGACTGGCCTGGATGTCCAGGTTGTGCTTGGTCAGGCACTCTGTGTTCTGTGTACATCTCAGCTCAGAGCTGACCTGCAGAGAGCAACCTGCTGCCCCAGAGCCTGCTCTGAATTTCACTGGCCTGTTTGCACAGCTACTTCAGGGGTTTTACAACACAGGGACACCGCTTATGTGCTTGCTTAGGAATACCAATGGCGGTTCACTTGTTCTGTTGGAAAGTGGGTGCCAAAAGCAAAAACGCTGTGAAAAACCTGATCTGCAGGTCCTGATCCAAAGCACTTTGCAGCACTTTTGTTGCCCAACATGACCAGGAGGGTCTGGAGAGCAGCTTGTGCAAGCCTTGCCTAAGGCTGAGCTTTGGTAGGCAGGGATGGCCCCGCCGTGACTCTGATGAGCTCAGCTCTTGAGTCACAGACAGAGGATTCTCACTGGTTGCTGCTTGATTTTAAATTTTATCAGTGATAGTCAGGAGAGGTTCAAAGTGTGGCCCTGCATTTTATGGAGTTTTTCCCTCTCTCAGCAGCATGTTTCTCTGCCATGATAATTCACACGGCCTTGGGCCTGGTGCTTTCCTCTCCTGCCTGTGCCTGCAGCACAGCCATTCCACAGAAACGCTTCTCTGTGCCTTTGGCTATGATAAATGCCACCAAAAACTCCAGGTGACAAACTCAGCTAACACAGCCAAGGACAGCTAGCCCAGCAGAGGAGGGGCTTCAAGCAGAACTCTCTCCTGATAACACAGAGAGCTCTCTCTCTGGGGGCTATGGACAGGTTTTATCTACAATTTTTAAGGCACTGTGCAGCCACAGATAACTGTGAGAAATTTTAATTTCTGTCAATTTCCCTTTTCTGACATATGACTTGGAATAGAGGTCCTGGAATTTCAAGACGTCAATATGCCATAATTACTATTTTCTGCCTTCTCTGCCTTAGACACACTCACCTATTACCAGTTGTGTTTAAACAACAATAAAATACACACGAGTTGTAAGAGTTCCCCTCCACCCCTCATGGTCACTTTGATGAGCTAAGCAAAAAACACAGTTTGCTTTGTCTGAGTTTGCATTAGTTAACAAACCTCAGCTATGAAAATTAAGCAAGTCCTTTCTGCAATATAGACAGGACTTGATGTTAAGTCCCAAAATGAAATTCATCTTAGCCATTTTTCATGTAAACTCAGCTTTCTGTATTTCTCGTTTTCATTTGTTCAATTTTCCGCCTTGGAATAATTACTGTAAGTGAAAAAGCATGTCAAAACCCCCAGTTATTACAAAAAAAGCACACTGGAACTCTCATTCTAGAATTCATCACTTCATAAAACTGTACATTATAGGACTGGCCATTCTGGGCCAAACATGTGCTCCATGTAACCCAGTATCCTGTCTGGTACCATGATTAATAGGGGAAAGTGAAGAAGAAGATAAAAAATGATCTTTTCCCCTGCTGTTCTCTCCCACCTTCTAGTAATCAGTGCCTTACAGACACAAAATGTGCTGTAACAACAGAGATATAACGCTTCAAATAAATCAAAATTAAATTACTGTTCACTTACAGCAAGTTACTTAATCTGATTTTATGACAGTATCTGCTTTCAAAAATTTTGTTTAATTTTTAGAAGCAAATGTGTATCTTTACGCCAGCTCCAGAGAATGAAGATGGAAATATTCCATCTTCATTCTCTGGAGATGGAAATATTCCACTCAAATTATTGTACCCAGGAAGAAAGAGGGTTCACCTGGAAAAGAAATTTTAACTGAAGACATGACCAAGCCTGCCAAGGTGAAGGGAACTGTGAATTTTCTCCCATCCTGTTCTATAATAACAACATGGAAGTGAGATATTTTAATTTCTTTTATTCTTCCCCCCCTGCATTGATTCACATTCTTTCTTTATCCTCCTTCCTTCTTGCTCCTTGTATTTTTTATTCCCACTGCCTCTTTTCTAAGCTACATCTTAGGAGAAAGGAAATAAACATCTAGTTTAAAACTTCAGACCTATAGGTACACATTTGCTTAGAAAACCTGCAGGGATTCCCCCCTACCTCAAGCCCTTTTTAAACAAACATGTCTATTTAGACAGTTTGTTTCTCTATCAATCTGTGAAAAGTTAATACAGTTTTGTGTCATTTCTGTTATGGAAACAGCCCTGTAAAAATACCGTATGGTCCGCTGAGGCCTGCCCTTGTAACCCCAATAAATACAAATCACCCTAGAACTTATCATGCTAAGTTCAAATATGTAGCTAATGCAATCTCAAAAATCCTTCACAAAAAGAAAACAAACGAGCTCCTTTTAAACCCCTGACTTGTTGCTCTTGACTCCAGCTATTTGTTCAATATTTCAACAACACTAAACAAATGTGCCGGAAATACTTATCATTTCTGAGTCACCCCCTTGCTATCCCACACTCCAGACTCTTCAAATTAGGGACTATCTTAAAAAGATGGATGTGATCCATTCTCTTGGTTTCTTTTTGTTTCAGTATTGTCTTCAGCATACCCCTGGAGAGTCTCCTATTATCAATCTGCCTAATTCTGGCTAATCTTTCAGGATAATCGATTTCCCACCTCCCTGTCACAGTCTGCTTTGGCTGCTCTGTTCTGTGCCTTTTCTAAGTCTGAGATAGTAGTATTATTAATGGCAGACAACAGTATATTTAATAACCAGCTCATGCCCCACATTAAGGTAGAGTTTTCTGTTATTTATATTCTGTACAGAACTATCAATGAAGTTTAAAGGATTTGTGTTGCAGAAGAGCTTTACCTTCCCACACCTCCTTTGTAATACATGGCAATTAATTTGCATTTCATTGTTTGTTTACACATATGTATTTCAGACAACCAGAATCTGCCCTCATTCATTGTGACTTAAAATAAAATGTAATAAGGAGCTTTATGCAAAATGCCTGTTCTCTGAACACACACTAAACGGAAGTACTCTTGGTGTATGGATATCATAGGGAATGTGACCAGACAAATGGTGGCATTTTATTATTTATCAACAGTATTTCACTAATGAGCATCTAGAACTACCTTCATGTCATGGGACACAGGAGAAAGCAGCTTGATTTCCACATTAAACTCTCATTTCAGCCTAACTGCTCTTCTAGAGATGCACATGAGTTCAGTTCTGAGAGTGAGCAGCAGCTTTTGTGCCTCTTTTTCTGAGACATCTGCATGACAACTGATTTTTTAGAATTTTTTTTTTCCTGTCAAGCAGTTTCGGCATAGAAATGTCAAAATTGAAAATGGCAAAAGTAAAATAATTATTTTTGAGTAATTTCAGTCTTCATGGATCCTGTGGCTTCTTGAAGTGTGGTGAATGGGAAAGAAAACCAGTGCTGTACATGGTATTTTCAGGGACAGGACCTTGGTCTTTAATATATTCTTTTCCTTTTTTTAATTCTGCTCTTGGAGTGGATTGTTAACAGTGGAAGTCAAACAGCAGCAGCAATAACAAGCTACACCTTGCTCTACCCAAGGAACAACTGACTCTGCCTCTCTTTTGTTCTTATCTTTTCCCTTGCAACTCTTCAACTGTTGGATTTGTGGCAGTGAGACAAATTCGCATAAATGCAGCGACAGCTGTATGAAAAATGTATGTGTTTCTTTTTCCTTCATTTTCAGCATTGCACTAGGACCACAAATGGCAGAAAATCAACTTCGTAATGTGCCTGACAATTTATTCTGTGTGTGCTTCTACGCTCACCCTAAAGAAGGGAAGCAGTGCCAGACGATTGAGCTAATAAATGCCAATTTTAGAAAGGACTATTTGGGATCAGCTCATATGTAAACAGTTCTAAAAGCTGAGGGTAAATCAGAGAACTGGCTACATATATAAAAATAAATCTCTGTTTACTTTTACTCAGAGGCATTGGACAAGTGAAAGATCAGAGTTCACTGCAATGCCATGAAGGAACTACAGGTCGCAAGTTTCGGTCTTGGACGTTTTTGGGATTATTCCCAGGCAGCCCAAATGCCACCCAGCTGTCCCCACACCTCCATCGTGTTACCTGTGCAAAAATCTCACCCATAATGACCTTCAATGTGAGAAAAGGCTGTGCCAAAGTCTGAGGCAGAGACTGCTGAGGCTGTTTAATTCTGCTTTTGGCTGTTCTTGGAGCTGTCCTGCGAGCAGCTCTTTAGGCTCTGATGCAGCCCAGACTCCCAACCTTAATGTGCTAAATACATTGTCCACTTTGGATTGTTCACTTAGCTGCAGCAAATGCCTTCTATTTTTTCCTGTCTGAGTACAATTAAAATTGCAGGATATTTGCCAGACAGGCTGAGACTCTTCCACCACTCTCAGCATCCCTTTGCAGTATGGTGAAGAATGAGCAATCAAATAGCTCAGTCTCACCTATAAACAATGTGTTTGAACTGTTCTGACAGGTTTGTTTGAGGCAGTTTAACAGCCAGGCTCATGCAGAGAGCTGTCCTGCTCTCTGTGCCAGCCTGCGCTTCCATTCACAAAGAAAAATTGGGGGAGCCTGAATGAATTTATCAGTGAGCTAAATATGGCATATGATAACAAATAAAAACAACCTATAAAAAGAAGAAATGACTACTCAAGAATAGAAAAATACCAACATTCCTCTCGTAGGGCTTCTCATGCAAGCCTCAATGATGTTTTAATCTCATAATATTTCTTATGCCTGCTGGTACATCCCCAGGAATGCAGAGGAACACCTGAGAACAGCAAACACACAGCCTCTGTGCAAACTAACTCTAATTATTAAGAGCTGAAATACTGCTGATCATATCACAGGGAGCTTCTTGAGCAGTGACTTTTTGAAAACCCTCTTTGCATTCACTTCATTTATGGATCCAAGAATACCTACCTAATGTAAACATGTCCTGGGCACAGAAAATAAATAAAGAAGGAAAAATTCATTTGTGCAGAGGCCATAATAACAATATGCGTCATAACTATATCAATTCTGAAAGCATTTAAGAAGTCTTTTTTCTAGGAAGTCCACACTCAGCTTTCTGTACAGTTATGTTTCTGACTTTGTGCTAAAGAAAAAGACCTTAATTATACATCTCTTCTAGATTGTAAGAAACAGAAGCAAACCAAATACAATTCATATTTTACCAATATCATCTAGGATGGATAATACATTTAAAAAAAACATTATGTGCTGTAACTTGCACTACATTTCCTCAGCTTATTTCTATCTCCTGGCTTTCAGGACGAAATTTGAAAGATAACTTTGCCCTTCCAGGTTTTGTTTGACAAGTCTACATCTTAGTCAAAAAATACTGGAATCCATTTTCTGTTGGCACTGAAGTGCTGCTGCATTATCCAGTGTAGTTCTTGTCCTATTCTTTTCTCAGTATCCATTTCTTTGCTCACAACTTGGCCTGCGCTGTTTCAATTAAATTAGAAGCACTTTTAGTTTGTCTGAAACCAAACCCTCTGGTGCTATAAAGCAGCATGTCTGTGTATGACAACAAGCACAGGAGGGGCCCTATCATTTGGAAGTTTATTTTAACGTAACAACCCCCAGTAGATTACATAATTGGATTCAGCCTAAAGCCACTGTTATGCATTTTATGAAAAGTTGATCTAAAAAAACATATGAAATTGGCAATTTTTTGGGGAAAAGAAAGTTGTCTGGACAATTTAGTTGCATAAACTTTCATTCTAAAAAGTGCAAATCATTAGCACATTGTCTTTTTATAGCTCCCCATACCAGTGAGCCTGTCCCAGAATATTTTTGTGTCTGTGTGCGTTTGCACTTTCAACACATTCTTTTGGTTCTCTGCATACCCCTCTCTGTGCTTGTCTTCTGAAAACTACCCGAGCCAAACAGTCAAGAAAATAAGAGCAGGTTTTTTTCCCCCTACATTTTTTGGAAACAGTAATTTTTGCACTTGTATATGTGAACTTACATGAGCCAGAACTACACCTGTACTTCAGCAAGAAACTAAATCATATAATTTGTTCTGCCTGAGAAAGTACAATTCACCAACACAGCTCAGACAGAAAATCCTTCACAGGTTTTATGTTATCTGCCAAGGAACACACACATCTGAGGAAACCACATGAAGAACGAGTGTGTGCTCTAGAAACCTGAGGAGTTTTTTTCTGTTTTTTAAAAAGCAGATCTTCATCTGCTTTTTATGGTTCTATGGTTTTATGGTTCTATGGTTCTATGGTTTATGGTATCTATGGTTCATTTGTTAAAATCAAATCCCCCATGATATGGCTGCAACACCTGAGGACCAAGGGAAACTTAAAGACCCTTCCCCAGCTTCCTCTTCACAGGAGGGCCTATCTCTCATTCCCAAACCTGAATGCTATGAGCTACACTGTATTTCTTTCATAATTAAAAAAAAAAAAAAAGCTTTATAAACAAGGGCTGAGCTTCAGGTAAAAGGCTTTCTTTCCCTGCCAGCTTAAAGAACATAATTTGGAGGTAAGATAAGGAAGTGATAATCTGTTGCTTGTATATGATTCACTTAGTAGCACAACTATTACTTTCTTTAATAAACAAAAAGCCCACATGTAAAGACCATTCCCCCCTCCTAACGATTTCATATACTATTTGTTTGACTTTTTTTTTTTTTTCTTTTTTAACAACTCCCTTTTCTGCTCCTTGAGCTGTGCAGTAAATGCCACCGCTAATGAGATAATACCAGTGTGTTTGAGAGCAGACTGACCCTGCTGTTTTCAAGCAGTTTCAGCTCTCGACAGTCAGGAGCCTGCCTAATGTTTTGTGGCTGCCTCTGGTCACTGACAGGGTACAAACTGCCTTATCTCCCAGTGGGAGGGAGCTCATTGCCAAACCCACGGCTACTTGACTGGGGAGGCGTCTGCAGCCATTCACGCACACGGCCTGAGCCAAGCACAGGGCCTGGAACAAACACCCCAAAATAGCTCGGCTCTGAATGGGCTTCAATTTTTCTTTGCATGTCAACAGATGACATGCATTGTCACAACTGCCGGGCAGGATTCGAGAGGCTGGGTTAGGCGTACTACAGTCAGACTCCCATTGTTCAGCATTTCTGCAGCTCGGGCACTTTCTCAAATATCCCCCTTTACTTTTTGCAAAGCCCTTTCAGTGACCCTTTTTGTGTCAATGGAGAGCTCAGCTCACAAATCAATTGTTCTATTTTTGTTTCCAATACTACGCTTCCTCCCAGAGCGCTCAGAGGACGATGCCGTGCATTTTGTCACCGGCTCTGGCCAATATTCCCAAGAACTCCCTCACTGGGCAGGAAAGCAGGATTAGCAGGGAAGTGTAATGAGGAGTTCAAGCAGTGGTAGCCCTCTCACCATTAGGGCTGCTGGTGGAGATCCGGGAGGTGGATATTCCCCAAACCAGAGTAACCCAGCTGGCCAGGGGATGTCACACAAAGAGCCCAGGGGAGCTTGTGGCTTCTGGAAGGAGGGAGGGACATTGCTGCTCACTTCCTAGGGAGTCCAGCTCATCCAGAGCTCCCCAGACTCTGCCCACACTTGGCAAGGCTTCTCTGTGACTTCGCAGCCCCATGACTCACCGTGCGTGAGCAGCATGACTCAAATGCCAAATTTCCTTCCAGGATCTCACAAGACTTTCTAGAGCACTGGACAAAGTGTCAGGTGCACATTGCCTCCACTCCATCTGACTGCTTCTGGTGCAGCTCAGCTCCTCAGCTCCTTTTGGGAAAACCAGGTCCCTCAGAGCAGACAGGGACCTTCAGCACGAGCAAGGATGGCTCCTACAAGATGAACCTACTTATTTTTGCATTTTACTTTATGTAAGTGAAATGTCCCCCTGCAGACCTGAGGCTCTGTACTGCTGCAGGAATACACAAGAAGAAATAACAAGTTCTTCCTGACCTCTGTATAAGGGAGATACTGTCATTACAAACAAAACAAATACTCAGATTTCATACAGATCAGACCACACATAGTACTGTGTTATTTATGGATGAAGTCTGTTCCTGAAGGAGCATCCTGCTTCCATTTAAACAAAAAAGAACAAAAGCAGCATGGGAATCCCATGAGGTTGAACCAAACCAAGTGCTGGTGGTGCACCTGGCTCAGGACAACCCCTCAGATCAGCCCAGGCTGGGGATGAGCAGATGGAGCAGCCTTGGGAAAAGGACCTGGGAGTGCTGGTGGTGAGAGCTGGATATGGCCCATCCCAGAGACCCCCTCAAGCCCTGGACTGAGCCCCCAGCACGGAAAACAGGAAAGGGGGAAATTCTGCCCCTCTGCCCTGCTTTGCTCAGCCCCCCCTCCAGCCCTGGGCCCAGCACAGGAAGGACAGGGAGCTGCTGCAGCCAGCCCAGAGCAGGGACACCAAGGGGATCACAGGGATGGAGCAGCTCTGCTGGCAGGAAAGGCTGAGGGAATTGGGATTGTTCAGCCTGGAGAGGAGAAGGCTTTGGGGTGACCTCAGTGTGGCCTTGCAGTGCCTGAAGGGAGCCACAGGAAAGATGGAGAGAGACTCTTGACAGGGCCTGGAGTGACAGGACAAGGGGGAATGGCTTCACACTGACAGACAGTAGGTGTAGGTTGGATATTGGGAAGGAATTGTTCCCTGTGAGGGTGCTGAGGCCCTGGCACAGGTTTCCCAGAGCAGCTGTGGCTGCCCCATCCCTGGCAGTGTTCCAGGCCAGGCTGGATGGGGCTCTGAGCAACCTGGGACAGAGGAAGGTGTCCCTGCCCAGGGCAGGGGATTGGAACTGGATGAGCTTTAAGGTCCTCTCCAGGACTCTGTGAGGATAAATAAGTGAGTGCAAGGTTGGGGTGTGAAGGCCGAGGGGAGTGCAGGACCAGGTCAGTGCTCCAGTGCTGACCCTGTTTGTCTGGCCACCAGTCACTTGTGTTGGTAGAGAAGTGTCCAGTGTAGGGAGCTTGCTGAGGTGATACTGATTTTCAAAAAGCCATAAATTTATTTCAAAGGTTTTCTTTTTTTTCCTCCTCTATCTTGTCCCAAAATTCGGTTATTCCCCTACACAAAAATAAGTAGAAAATACCACGAGGTGTGATATGACACAACCCAACATTTTCATTATGGCTGGCAAAGAGGAATCCTCACTACTCCTCAGAGGTACAGCAGTACCAGCTGATGAGATGATGGCACACTATGAGAACATAACAGCCTGCTCACAAATGCATCTTCCTGTTTAAAAAGTTCAAGCAAACCACTCACACAAATAGCTTTTAAATCAGATTTATGTGAACAGAATGACAAGCTTACGTCAAATCTTGAGTCAGAGCTTATCACAAATACACAGGAGGGATTAAAAAAAAGAAATCCATCAGTAGAATCAAAGCTGCATTAACAAAAAGGCATGGTACTAAATAAATGTACTTCACAATACATTCTTTGAAAGAGAGAGAGAGAGCAAAAGAGAGTGCAAATTATGCATTTAATGTGTGCTTAAGCAACTGTAACAGCATAGTAAGAGCTTGTATTTTTTCTGGCACAGCCCTCTGTCATAATCCCATTGCATACTTTCAAATGTATTTTTAAATTGCTCAGCTTCTGTCAACAGATTCATTCAGGGCTGTGCTATTAAAAAGGTGAATGCAAAATTCACAACATCCACTCTGACCGATGCACCTATAACGAAGGGTCACTAAATCACCCCTTGCTACACAAAAACAAAATTAGAAATCACAGATATCAGAAAAGGCAGACAGGCCCTGTATTTAGCTCCAGCACATCAGGATGATGCCAAATATAATTCAAGACTCATTTCCATTAAAAAGGTACTGACCAAAAAAAAAATGTTAGAAGTGTTTACCTTGCCTGACTTTGCATGGGTAAACATTCCTGCATCCAATGTAAGGGCTATATTTAGAAATGTATCCTACCAGGAAACTAAGTAGGCTTCAGGGAAACCAAAACAGTCCAGGGCTTGACTCTGAGGCAGATGAAGTCAACAGGGACCCCACCCAGACCCAGAAAGTGCAGCCTCTCTCGCCCCAGCGTGGGCAAATCCCCCCTCCCAGGCTGCCCAGAGAGAGCAGGGCTGCTGGAGCCATGGGAAGCCACACCAATTACTGAAAAGGGAACAGCACTATTGAAAAAATGTTATACAAGCAGTGGTAAACCTCAGTGGCCTGGGTTTGAGACAACAGAAAATCCCTTTGACGAGTAGTAAACACACTAAAAATAGTACTTGGTTCTTTTTAAAGTCAGCCTAAAATAAATCTCTTTGCTTTTTGTATCCTGTTTTGCAGTTTCATATGAAGGTGCCCAGCAGTCGTTTGCCAGCAGTAAAAATGAGTAAGGCCTTATTCCCCAGCCTGTCTGGAGCATAATGCAAGCACAGAAGATCACAGGACTGTTAAGCAAGGACCACATCTCAAGTGCAAAATTCCAGCCTGTGAGGAGTGGTTTTATCTCGCAGTGAGATTTCAATGTACCTAATGTATTTGAAACAGAAAAATACTGACTTCAATGTCCTGAGCAACCAAGGCAGAGAGGATAAGGAATAATCACACTGCAATGTTCTTGCTGCTGGTGCAGGCCATCTTCTGAATTGTTTCCACCTGGTTAAATCCTGAGCTCCCCTCCAGGTCTCAGCTGCCAGTGGGAGAACATCATCCTCAGCTGGTAAGAGAAAGAAAGTCTATCTCTTTCTACACCAGGCCAGGGATTGGATGGATCCCCTCTCCTTTGTTCTTGAGCTCGATAGCAAGACTCCCTTAGCAGTCTAAAGACTAAGTTCCAGTGGAGAAAACCAAGAACTTCCAGAGAAAAGAGCACCTGTGTCAGACACATGCTCTAGAATTATATAGGAAAACTTACTTTCTTCTAAATTTCCAGTACAGGGAGTTAGCTCAGACTTAAATTTATATCTTATAAATTAGATCCTAGGCTGGCTTGCTCCAGTAGACAATGCCATCTGTACAATCACCATCATTTATTTTACCACCTATGTTTCTTAGGTGCTCAGAGTATGTACAACATCAACACCTGTCCTGCAGTGATTGTGGAAACCTCAGCCAGTCTGGCTCTTCAGGGGGTGCATGTGGAAATATAAATTCTGTAGTTCTGCTAAGAGTTTCCACAAGTGATTCTGTGATCGTAATCTGCTAATTTAGTAACTGAATATCTCCAAAGTGTATTTGTATTTCATTGCTGTATCTCTTGCACAGCTACAGTCATAGTGAGCTCACATCTAAAATCTGATGTGTTCCTTAGCTTTCAGTTCATCAAAATAGCTTTTCTACTCAAAAGATAAAAAAAAGATAAAAAAAGAAGAAAAGAAAAAAAGGCAATGTTTCTGTGGTCATGAAAGTAGTAGATTGAGGGATAAAAAAGTCTCTGAACATCTGGCACAGTAGTTTGCTTTTTACTATTTTCCTTGTGAGTAAATTTAAAAGAGAAGTAGACAAATACACTGATACAATGTTCATAGGAGCTTCTTTTTAAATATAGGCAATTATGATGCCGAAACGAGGATGGGAATTTAGTAACCTGTTACTTATCTTGCAATGTGCAGTCATACATTTAGAATATAGGGCAGAGTTAGCATAAAAACCAAGACTGGGGCTCTGGGCAACCTGATCTTGTTGAAGATGTCGCTGCTCATTGCAGGGAGCCTGGGCTGGATGATCTTTAAAGTTCCCTCCCAAGCCAAACCATGCTGTGACTCTAAGATGTCCAGCATCAGAGTTTTGGGCACCTGACTGTATTATCATAAACCAAACCTATTGTGCTCTTGATGGTAAAACATTTTGTCTGATCCCTGCAGAACTCATGGTCTGGATGCGTTGAGCTCGTTGCTCACCCCAGACTGTTTTTCACTGCTGTTTTTCAGGTGGGGGTGTTGAGGGATTTGTCTGTAGAAGAAACTTGTTCTGTGGGACAAAAGCAGTGGAGGCAGAGGCAGCGCCATCTCCTGCTGCCACCTTTCTGAAGGACCAGTGGAGCGGAACTTTTGCCATTTATTTTTCCTTATAAAGAAATAAGGAAGGGCCCATGCTGAGATATCTGAAGGTATATCTTTGGGTAGAGCAACATACTAGCCCTAAAATTGTTTCAACGTTCCTCCTCATCTAGCAATTACTGAAGCACAAACATATAATCATGGGAAATGCTATAATTAACCATAAATCTCTGCTTCCAATCAAAAGGGCTCTGAGCTTTCATTTCAGCCTGAAAGGCTGGAACAAGAGCACAACTATTAGAGAATCTACATTTGAATCAATTCCTGTCAGTGTGCTGGTGTTGCTTTTTTTGGTCTAACCCACAAATTTGTACCTGTATGGTTAGCCAAAAACTGTGCATTATTTACCAACATCAGCACTAAAACTCAAGGATCTGGCAGTGTTCCATCTTGGAACTAAAGAGCTGATACTGTGCCCTCACTTCAAGAAATATCATAACTATGCCTGAAATTACTGCTCCTGTAAACTACACATACAAGAACTTGGGATGAAACAGATTTTTTTCCCCAGTTTTTTACTTTTTTATCCATTAAAATGTCCTGGGTTTGTGAGAAACTGAATATTCCCAAACACAAGGCCTGATGTTGCACAGCATTTCACAACTCTCTTTCCCCTAAATATCTACTGACATTGCTTTAAAGCCCCACTTCACCATAGCCTAAGAACAATTAAATATTTTGAAGGAAACAGAGCAGTATTATGTTTTGCTTCATATTTTAACACAGAAGAAATGCTGATTATAGCAGAACTCTAGGTATGCCATAACTAATGTGGAAAGCCTTGAAAATTGGGCTGATTTTAAAGTACCTAAAAGCCCTTGAGATGTATTTAGCTTACAACGCAGTTTTCTGGCATCATGGACACGGTCCTGGGAGGGACTGATGGGGCTGGAAAATAGGAGTGCAAAAAGAGGTGGAAGAAGAGAAACTGGAGCATGATGAAGTGACTGTCAAAGTCAGCAAGGGTGAGGAGTCTGCCAGTGGTGTTTTCTTCCCTCTAAGTGTGCTAAAATCCAGCAGAGATGACAGGGAAACGGGCAAACGTTTGAACTTTTAGAATTGCCCAGGTAAGGCACACACTGTTCACACATCAGGCACAGAACTGACTGCAGTGAAAGGGAGGGATGGCTAAAACATCTTTTTTCAAAATCCTCTCCAAATATCCCTCTGACACGGTTTAAAATGCAGGGATTCTACTGCCAAAAACCCCAAGCAAAATAAAAACAAATGCAGATTGCAGCTTGCCTGCTGATAGCACATGCTGCTCTGGAGCATCAGGCTCAGAAAAACCTACTGCACTGAACTCATCTGGAGAGAATGCCAGTAATTCCAGGGACTGAGACTTCCAGGGGGTCACAGTTAAGGTTCTGCTGGTTTATGCCAGGACTCCTCATCTTCTGTGCTTTCAGGGGGGTGAGTTTTGCTGAGCAAGGCGTTTTGGAAAGATGTGAGAAACCGCTGGGCAATTTTAACTCTCTGTTAACAAAGATGTTTTGGTCACTGAAAGAGCATAGAGAGAATTTGCTTTAATGTGTCAGAGTGTGTGTTGGAAAGGGGTTACAAAGGGGAAGCTGCATTTCTGAGAGAAATTCTCTCAAGCTGAAATACTCTGCTGAACACTGGAGACTGAGCTGCTTGATAAAGATAATAAACAGAAGAGTTTTGCAGCAGTGGGTTCAATTTCATGTTTCTGTACCTGTCCACCCTTCCTGCCATTCCTCTTTCTGCAGGAGGAGAAATCCATGGGTAGAGAGGACTCCAGCACTGCCTGGACCTCAGTTTTAGACACAGAAATCTTAGATACTCACTGTGACCTCAGCATAGCTGGTTGTTTCCTGAACAGGACTCTTACAGACACCACATCCCTCACATCCTCACCAGCCACACACACAAGGGTCTGATTCTTCAGAGAAGCCCAAAGGATCACTGGCTAAACACGTGTGCAACCTGGTTAATGATTTTGTTCCAATCATTGAAAGTTTGAAAGTGAGTTATCTTTTTGAGCAGGATATTGTCCCCCTTGTCCTGCCATACAAAAAGCCCAAGCAATGTATTTTTAACACCAAGGGTTGTTTTCATTATGCTGCCCTGGTTTTTCTTTAGGGAGTTCCTTTAGCTACACACAAACCCAGGTCAAGCTCCTGCACCCTTCAGCACATTTTTACATCACTGTTCTGTTGTTCAGAGACAGCTCTCAGGCACAGAGTGTAAATTCAGGGCACCTTGGTTTTGGCAGGCTTATCCTGAACTTCAGAGAATTTTTAGTCTCGTGGCATTTAAAAGGTTCTGGCTTTTCTTGTGGGGCACTTTTTTGCAAAGACAAACAGGGTTTAGCATCTGGGATGGATAAAAAGATGTCTGACAGAGAGGTGATGGCATTGTTAGTGGACAGTTATAAGGGATGAGCTGGCCACAGCCGAAATTTCTTTCTAAATCCATCATGTAGTGGTTAGATGAGGCTCTGAGGCATGGATAGGCACGGGGCCTATGTCTGATTTTGAGAAAATGCTAAATAATGTCTTCTAGACACTCATAAAACATCTAATCCTGCAAACCTCTTTCACCTGATAGTCTACGTAGCCCTGACTTCCACAGATGTGAGTGTGTTTATTTGGGGAAATGAAAACAGCCTTAACCTGCCTTTGATTTTATTTCTTGTTTCATTCCATTGCATAACCCCTTCTGTCTATAAAAGCATACAACTAATTATCTAAATGAGATATTAATAGTGTGATTTTTTAAAAGATCATTTAATTTTGCCTCCAGGCACAAGAGTCTGCTTCTCAGAACCACGGAATTCAGTCTCAGCTGTGCCCTAACCAAGACAGAGACCCATGTTACAGAAATTAACTCATCAGCTACAGATGCACAGGAACTGAAAGTAGACTCTTGTAAAATGTCACAGGATTTCTCACAACTGGGCATATGCAAATGAAAAAAAATAAAAGGCAATTAAAGCAATATACACACATTGAATGAATTGGAAAATTACCTAGAAATGGAACCTGGCTTCCTACAGAAAGTGTATACTCTGTATCTGTATATATTTATAGTTACAAATGTAGAGTATATATTTAGCAAAACTGAGTCTTACCAGAAGAAAGTGCTGACAGTCATCTCAACTTGAGATGTCTATTAAAAACTCAGAGGGAGAAAGAAAGAAAGCACTGTTCTGATGAAGGACTGAGCAGAACAGTTCTAAACTGCTTTTGCCATGCTCTCCCTGAGGTTAAGATCCTGGCATCACAGGTATTTATAGTGTTGGTTCACTATCCTGAAAAATGTTACTCTTCTCTGGGTGATTAAGAGTATTTTTCATTTAAACTAGCAGTGTGGACAGACAATTTAAAAAAATACATCCCATTTGATGTCAGCTCTATGAAAGGTGAGTGTCAAATTTAAACCCAGTCATCTGAGAGGTACCTCAAAGGCAGAGCCACACTCTCCACTTCTGGACAAACACAACAGCACTTCCAAGTAAATTCTCCAGCTCTGGGACTTCTGACAATTTGCAGTGAAACCCTGAACAACTGCTTGTAGGAGCTCAGCCCCAACAGCTCTGATCTCAGGTCTGGCTCCAGCTCCACCTGGGTTCCTAGAGCTGCTCTGTATTGGTTATTTCTCTGAAGCACATTGAAATAGCTGGAAATGGTATTCCCCAGTTTTAAATAGCTGTAGTATTTCAGGCTGATAACATCTACCACACCACAAGTTATGACTCCTACTCATCCCAAAATCCCACTCTTTTGGTTACATCACTGGAATCTAAATAATTAGCTCTATGTATATCAATAGGCTAAACAGTCATTTTGCAAATATATCTATCTCTCCACACCCCTTGAAAACAAAAAAATTATTTTCCAGGAGCTGTTGTATTCAGTACTCAAATTTCAAGCTGCTTCCTTCAGCAAGGGCCAGTAATAATCAAAATGTTCACTTGCAACAGCATAATTTTCCATAAGCTTTGGAGTTTGCCTTTGGAAAGTACAATGATTTTTTTCCCCCTATGTATAAGGGACACTTCTACAAACTTGGGGTCAAACAGATTTGTTGCTATGATCAAAGCTGTATCTGCCAATTTTGACAGCTTTACTGAGCAGAATGCAGCTTGCTGCAAGCAAGGGGTTTTATGAGGGAAGTTAAAATCTCACAAAATGTGTCTTTATGCAGCCCATAAAGGAAAAAGCCCAATCTAAAAGACTCCACTGATATTAAACACACATCTGAAGTATAATGCTGCTTTTTGCATGCCCTGAAGATCAGAGAAAAGATGAAAAAAATCAACAGCTGGAAAGCATCTTGCCTTCCTGCAAGGGACTCCAGCCTACATAAACATGGTCAGGAAAGGGACTAAGGTGGTGTTGGAATAAAGCCCCTGGAAAACATGGAAGATACGGCTGGAAGGTAATTCTGCTGTTTGCAGAAATCTTTTGTGCTCCCTGCCTGCCCTCTCCTCGGAGAGCAAACAGCAGAGGTGCAGCACAGGGGTTGGCTGAGCTGTGGCCCCTCCAGGAGCTGTGGGGTCAGCTGAGAATGAGGAACAAAGTTTCCAATTTTCCGTGGAAAACACGAGCAGAGTTGCCAGAAATCAGAAATCTCATGTTGCACACTCAGTTACACTGAGATCTGACCCTGGACATCAGGGATGCAGAGGAACCCAGATTTTTTAC
The DNA here is from genome assembly GCA_013400315.1 of Bombycilla garrulus. Classification (NCBI taxonomy): domain Eukaryota; kingdom Metazoa; phylum Chordata; class Aves; order Passeriformes; family Bombycillidae; genus Bombycilla; species Bombycilla garrulus. The sequence goes on from VXBU01007350.1 coordinate 16,661, forward strand.
ACAAAATCAACACCCTAAAGCTTTACCACCGACGCTCTTTCAGTGTTGGTGCTTTGGAGACATTTCCCCCCTTCCTCTACTCTTTCCCAGAGCTGGAAGATCAAAAGATAAGGTAAGTTTGCAGAGGATGTTTGTGCAAACTTTTTTGAGAGAAAACTGGACCTGAAGCCTTTTTATTTTTTTTTTTTTTTTAAATTGTTCATCTGTATAAATCTGACTGAAAACAGATTGCCTTTCTATTGTCTTTTAATTCAGACCCTTGCTCTGACAGACCAGGGAAAGTTCCTATTTTGCCTTTCCATGCCATCCTTGTTGTGCATTGGGGATCAAGAGGAATGTTCAGAACAAATGTATTGTGGAAGGAAGCGAATGAAAGCACTGCTCAGATATTGATATTTTACAAGAGAAAAAAAGGAGAAAAGGGAAAATAAACCAAAAAAATCTACACAGGCAATGAAAAGGACAAGCTCATGGTATTCTGAGGTAGAAACCATGAATGGAGGGGAAGGCCATTGAGAACCAAGAGATCCGAGTCAGAGGAGCTCTTCTCTGCTCTGCTCCCAATCTGTTTAAATAACGAAATCATGTGCAGGCCAAGGTCTGCAGGAGAGTACACCTGTGTTGCCATAAACTTGTAAGTAAGTGCAGAGAATTTCCTGCTTTGCTCTTGGAAGCCCTGTCATTTGTCAGCTAAAGAGCACACGGGAGGTTTGTTTCCCTTCCTCCCAATTTATGTGGGATTTGCTTGAGGTATGTACAAAATTTTCCAGGCTCTTTACACCAGAAGTCTTTGACCGAGTGCCCGCTAACTCCCTTAGTATAAAGTGATTCCCCTTCCTATAGATATTTTGAATTTGCTGAGGTTTTTCCCTGCCTGTTCCCAGAGTTTCTGGAGATTGCCTGTCATCTGGGAGAGACTGGCATGGACTCTGCCAGGAGAGGTATTAAGCATCCCCAGAACTGCAGGGATTCTAATTTTTAAACAGGACTGTGTTCAAAAGTCTCTGGAGGTTTTCAATGGAACCTTATTTTTCTTTCCATACTGGATGATTGCAATAGAAATATAATGTTCCCACACACGCACAAATAAAATCATCAGCTTTGTACCTCCTCCTGAGCCTGAATGAAATGACACATTTTATGGGAAGCACATGAAAGAAAATTTTAGCATTTATTCTTGATGTGAATTCAGTAGTTGAATGAAAAGAGCTGAGAGCTGACAACACCTTTGCTGAGCTGTCAAAAAGCCCCCAACAAAACACAACCCCACCACAGAAATGAAGCCTTCCCCCCTTCTGGTCTGTGTCTTCATATCATTATTAAAAATCCATCTGAACCCCAGCCTTTTTAACCAAAGAGCAAGACTAATAATAATGGTAAATCTACGCCTACCCAAGCCATAAAACAAAAGCAAAAGAAAAAAATAAAATGCCACCACCATGCCCATAATGTTTACCCCAAAAAGAGAAAGTGGCAAAAGAAATTTAGTTACAATACTGATGTGAGAGGCAACCTGCTCAAGCACTATTTCAGCTGCATGCAGCTCTGAAAGAGAAAAAAAGAGGGAATGAAAGAAAAAAAAACCCATAATCTACTAAATAAGATGTTAAATAATCCACATTAATCAAACCCTGTAATATCTTCACACAGAGACATGCAGTCTGACAAGAAGGCCCTTTTAAGCAAGTAAAAACACAGGGAAAAAAATATCAAAAGGTCTGCTGCATATTTTTTCCAGTTTATTTTTCCCCTTTTCTTCTCTGCGCTAACAACTTTTAAGAGGCCAAAGATATTCCAAGTGAAATGTCACCATTCTTACAAGCTTAAATAAACTATTTATTAGCAGCAGACTAAGTACTCTGAAGAAATTTATTTGCCCTGGCAATAATATTTATAAATGACCTATGAAATATTATGACATTGTAGCAGCAGCAGCGTTGCAGTTTGCCTGCGAGGATCCAGTTCCAGTCAGCACAAGTGCATTTAGAGGGGGAAATATTTCTGCAGTGCAGCGTGCAGGCAGCACTTGAGAGAAGATGAAAAGCCCACGAGCACAATATTTTCTTTGACGCTGGCAATAAATAAATAAATATAGGAGCAATAAATAAATAAATCATTCAGTCCCAGCAGCTCTTTTTACGGTGCCCATCAATTGAGTGTGTGCTGCTTGTCCCAGAGAGGTCGAAATGAAACTGGGAGCTGACATCCACGGCCACAGCCCCTCGAGGCTCCCCGGAGGGAACACAGGTCCCCATTGAGCCGGGGACACACGGGCTGCTCTCTGCGGGGCTTTTTCTGACCAAAGCACCACAACAGAAACCCAGCAATTAGGTATTCCAAACAGAACTGCTATTTTGAGAACAACAAACTTCATTAATGCCTAGGGGGGGAAGGGGTGGAGAGGGCTGAGAAGTAAAACGCATGTGTGCACACAAAGGTGTAAAATTAAGACTATTTAAATGCTAATAAATACTGTATTTGAGCACTCATTCCCACCAGTGACAGAGAAGCCAAAAGCTATTTGGCTTTGCACTACAAAGCTGTTTTATAAAACAGCTCAAATTGGTGATGTTTGTCCTCCAACACAGGACAGATAAATAAAAAAGGAGAAGAAAAGAAAAGAGAAATAAAACAAATTCATTCTAAAACTGGATATTACTTCCTCACGTGAAGATGGCAGTTTCAAGCATGAAGGGAAACATGAATCCAGGACTTCAGGGTTAGGTTTCTTGAGCATTTTCAGTTCAAGTCTTAACTTGATTTTTTGGGGTTCTTTTAGCAAACAAGTCAACACACAAACAACAGAAGATCATTTTTCCTCCCAGTATCAGGGATATCACAGAGAAAAGTCAATATAATCTGCAGCTATCAAAAACCAGCTTCTTGTATGTCCATCTTTGTTTCCTCTGAGGAAGAACTAGGAGAACTAGTGGCACAAACACAAATGTCTCCTTGGGATTTAAACACAGAAGTCCTCATTTGGAAGACCAACAGATGTCATGTAGAACACAACATCTACCTAAAACATTGCAAGACTGACACAATGATACAAAAGTCCCCAGATTCCAGCATTTTGGTGCTCTATGATAGGCTGTCACACTAATGCAGTATACTTCAGTGCATGGTTTGAAGTTTCCTAAATGTCCTTAATTTTTCACCTGGATTTTTTTTTTTCCTAACTGACCCCTAGTTCTTTGCACACCAAATTTGAACGTGCTCAAGGCAGAAAGCCCTGCTGAGATGTGGTCAGGAGCAGGTCCCAACAATGTGCAAGGCACAGGGCGTGTCACGATTTTCATCTTGACAAGAACATCGAGCCTGAGCTCATCTAGGGAGTGGTCCTGGACAAGAACCTCCACTAACTTGGCCCGGGTTTCCTGTTTATAACCGAATAAGGTGTCTTTTTTGCCTCGTTTGCAAAACAAGCAGGGCACTACCCACTGCTGATCCTTAACTTGTTCTTCCCAGAAAGACTTCTCGCAGTGCACAGCCATCTGTTCTGAGTGTATTTGTCAGGCTCATGGGATTGTATGGAGGTGGGTACAGAATAGTGGGGTTTTTTTTCTCCCCAGAAGTAATGACCCAGGAGACAAACATTCAGAATTGTGGGGCTGCCTACAAAATTTCCTTGGGATTCTCCTTAGGTGTCCACTTGTGCTGCAGCCCTGGGAGCATTTAGGATTTTCTCTGTGTAAGGTCCAGATTTAAGGCGTGTGTAAGGCGATTTAGATGATGGGACATCACTGTGAGGTGAGGAACACCCCAGCTGCAGAGGAGGTGTGTGACAAACCAGTAAACCATGCCAGGGTGGGTTCCTGCAGCCCAGCTGTGTGCTGTGGGGACATGGGAGCAGCCAGGACACGGGGGAAGGCGCCTCACAGCACGGCTCCATGCTCCACCATGTCCCCACCTGAGCGCTGCATCACGTTCTCCTGAGGCTTGTTGTCAAACACAGATGTCAGTGGCCTGTGATTTAGAGATCAGACCAAACCCAGTACCAGCAGCTCAAATCAACTCTAGAAACAATCCAGACTCAGCCAGGGGACGAACACGAGGTGAGGGTTCAAGAATCCAGCTCAGTATGTGTGGGAATGGAGAGGCCTCTCCTTAGGCCGCACCGAGGGACAGTCAGCAAAGCAGCAAAGATCTGTTTGCTCTGGAAAACACCAGGCTAAATAAATTTTGCTAAATAAATTAATAGTATTCCCTTTCCAGCTTTTTCTTCAAGAGATTGTGTTTTCCATCCTGCCTTTTCACTCTTCTCTCCCCCCATGAGTGTTATCTCACTGCTTGGTCCTTGTGCAGGGCTGGGTGCAGCTCAGAGTTCCACATGTGCCGTGACAATGACAAAATGAGAAAGAATCAGAAACCGAGGCTGACACATTAAAAGGTGCAGCACAAGATATATTTTGTTCCTTGCTGAATCCAACTTGGTCCACTCTGCCTGCTTATTCTAGTTAAATGCACATGTCAACATATAAAAAGTTATTTCAGACTGCAGCATTTGGTTCCCTGAGCCAAGCCAAATGAACACAGGAATAGCAACAGTACACATGCCAAGGAAAATGATTTTTTTTTTTCCTCCTACTGTGACATTTTTGAAGGCAGCCAATTATACATTAAAAACATCATGAATGAGCAGTGTAATTTTGCAGCCATAACTTAAAGTGAAGTATTCCTTTAAGTATGAAATTAATATAATCATGACATTTTAACAGTTTTTCATGGTCCTGCATTCTTCTACAAGGACTCACTCTAAGTAAACCTATATGCTATATAAAAAGACCACAATAATCTTTTCCCACTAGTAAAATTGCTACTCTTATGAGTGCTACATATATAGGAGTTTTTACATACATAAACATCGCGTGGTCACTTGTGGGATCTATAGATTACATTGGGGGCATATTAAGGGAGTAATGCATGTGCCAAATTTGTTGGCGTGTTTTATAGTGTCTAGATTTTTCTATCCTGTGCTATTTTGTACATTTCCTGCCCTGACATAAATGACCTCATTAACAAGAAATTCTAATAAGTATAGAGAGGGTGGTTTTTTTTTTTTATTTCAAACCCTGAACTTTGCTGGCTACAGCTTATTTTTATTTTGTGACCTCCCTTTGTATGTATAGTCTTGGAGGAGGAGAAAGAGGAGGGAAAAAAGTAATAAAATGAAACAAAATTCTGCTCACACAAGGGAGTTTTTTGCTGAATGACATAACCTGTACTCCAGCCTGAGCTATGGTCAACCAGCCAGTAAAATTAAGTAAATTCAGAGAAGATATTTTGGGGATTGAAATTTGCCTTCCAAATACAAGCAGTGGGTTTTTGCCTTCCAAGCCAAAGAAGGAAATCACACAGCAGCATATGGAGTACTCTATTCCCCACATATTAAAAGTTGTGTTAGCTTTACAGCAGTTCCTGTCACCATTCAGTATCCTACCCCCCAAGCAGATATGTTTTACCACAGGATCAGAAGTCTATTTTTGCAATCCCACCTCAGGGTAAAACTCATTGGGACTCCAGGATCTGAACCCCTTGCAGTGATCCCTGCAGTAAGAACCCCTCTAGCTGGGGCTAGAAATAAATTTGTTCTCATCATCAGATATACTGTTTTCTTTTGGAGCTTTTTCTCTCCGGATAGTGAGTTCAGAACATGCTCTGGTAGGAGAGCTGAGAGTACCTAGCAAAAGCACCAGTCAGAAATAATAACAATATTCAGTACTTCTAGAGCAATCTAAGTTCTTTTTAGACTCTAAGAAATGGAGGCTGGAATGCATAAAATGTAAAAAGTAGCCAGAAAAAAAAAAAGATGTAGATGCAAAATCTACAAAGTGTCAGTCAGAGTCTATATGTTTACTGCACACCCAGTTAACACATCCCATACACCAGAAAAAACGCTGCCTAAGGCACAGCCATGCAAGGCTGCAAGACCAAACTCCAGAGACACCTGGTTTGCAGCAGATTGTGAGCTCAGGCTCCAAAATCCTCTAAGAATTTGTTTGCCACTTCATCCAGCAAGAACGACTTCTTGTTTCACCTCCATCCTTCTCCTCTCCTCAAGCTACCATTTCCCAAGCTCCTGCTCCTGCCTTGGCCTCACCTCCCAGGCATTTCCCCCACACTGCATTGACGCTGCTACCCCGGGGCAGCTGCCCACTAATTTAACGATGAGGGTGAATGGAGAGGTCAGAGCTAAGGGGGTGCAGAAATGTGTGTCCTGAGGGCACTTCTGTGGCCTTGCCTACCCGGCCCTCCATTCCTGACGATGGATATTCCATTTATATGGTAATCATACTTATAAATTTGGCTTTATGGTGAGCATACTCTTTGGATATAGTCCTACCCTTCAAATTTCTAACTGGCTTGCTCAGGCTAATTTCAGGTATTTGAAGTGGCGCTGGGAAAAGACTGCAGGGCTTCAGTTCCTGGGCACTCATTGAGGACTATCCTCTTTCTGTGGCACTACAGAACTTTGAAATCAGAGCAGAGAAAGCAGCTTTTTCTCCTCTTTGGCTGCAAATCCTCAGGCAAACTGAGCACTGCACAAAGGTATAAATGCTTTCTGCATGTCACCCACGTAGTCTTGGTTTGAGCTCAGCCCGTCACAGGCAAGACTTGCTGCTGGTGGCTTCAGAAACTCTGCAGATAGCTACAGTGGTAAGTTGTGCAAAGCTGCCCAGCCCTCAGAAGGCAGTAACAAAATTGACATTAACAGGCAGCTCGTGGTAAGGCTGAGGAGAAAAAAGTTAAAGATGTTGATGTGTTTTGAGCTGCTGTGAAAGAACGTGGGCTTCTGCTGCCTCCTAGGGTATGTCCTGATGGCAGAGCTCGGGAGAGACCTGAACTCCTGCAAGACTTCGCCAGGGCAGGGAAGGTGCCCATGGGTTTATGGGGGAAGAGAGGACAGGGTGGTCTAGTTTTGAGCATTGACTTGGCCTTTCAGCTGCTTTTTCTGCCTTCCCTGACTGCGTGTAGGAATATAAACCAGAGTCTGCAACAGCTACTTATGGTCAGTACAATTGAAAATGCCTTAAAAAGACATATTTGAAATAAACACTCTGCATTTCATGTTCATCCTCTTCCTTTTGGGAGTTTTGAGGCTTCAGTGTTTCTGTTTTTCATGGTTATCACCACAGCAAGGGCTAGAAGTAAGTGATTTTAAGAATTTTCACTGTTGAGGAGCACATCTGGTGCAGGTAGCTGGGCTCTCGAGCTGCAGGTGGAAATGCAGGCTGAGATGCAGATTTGAATGCAGATCCAAGTACAGACTGAGCTCCGGGGGGAGCCCAGGACAAGAGGATGAACTGCCGACCTTTGGGATGACAAAGGGCTCAGAGGCGGGTGACACCAGCCGGGTGAATGGACACTGCGACACAGCAGCAGCCGGGAATTGCCGACCTTTCGGAGAACAAGGGAGATGAAAATGAGTGATGCCAGTGGGGAGGATGGACAGGAGATGGAGGAACAGCGAGTCTGGCCACAGGGAGACTGTGATGGGATAAAATCCCGGGGGTTCCTTTGCTGAGGTCCCTCCTTGGAAGGACAGCTGGGGCTGTTCCTGTGTTACTGCCCCAGGAATAAATGGGATCAGACATCTGGGACTCTGCCACCTCTGCCATGGCAGAGCCAGTGAGATGTGAGGGGGTGTGTGGGGAGCCAGGCAGGGACTCTGGAGCCCAACCTCCAGTCGGTCACTGGAGCCAAGGAAGGGCCTTCAGTCCCAGAAAGTCTCTGCCCTTGGGAGTGGCACTGCCAGAGAGTCCCGGGAATGGTCTGACCGGGGACTTTTCTTAACATCCCATAACTGCACAGCTCCAAACACAGAAGCCTTAAGAAACACGCAGGGTAGCAGGAGACTTGTGGTAATATTGCTGATAATCTGCAATCTCTGCTCCGGAAGAGGAAAGGCAGCTGTGTGAGCCAGATCCTGAATCCTGATGGAGATCTGATCAGACACTTAACCTGACCTGGCAGCAACAGCCTAGCCCTGTACCATCCCACATTTCACATTACATTGGTTTGGCTGTATTCCACACCTGTTAAAGTTGCTTTATACGCCTTGCTGTATCCTCTTGAAAAACAGTCCTTTTAAAGTCACTGATTGCCTCCTGTTTTTGTTAGTGTTTTTCAGAAGAGGTCACTGAATTTTCAGAATTTCCAGTTGTCAGGTTTTGAGAACACTGAGGCCCAAGACACTGCTGTGTTCCACATGTGCCATTTAACTGTGGGCTGCAGGTCAGAAACAAATACAGAGCTGCCAGTTTGGTCCTTGGTGACACCTCCTAAAGCAGAGCAAGCAGGGGAGGTGTTATCTCCACCTGATAGGAGGCTGCAGGGGGTCGGGCTCCGCTTCCAGGGAACAAGGACGAGAGGAAATGGCTCAAGTTGCACCAGGGGAAGTTCAGGTTGGACATCAGGGAGAATTTCTTCATGGAAAGGGTGGTCAAGCCTTGGAAGGGGCTGCCCAGGGTGGTGTCCAAGGAAAGCCTGGATAGGGCACTCAGTGCTCTGGGCTTGGTGACAAGGTGGGGATCAGTCACAGGTTGAACTCGATGATCCTGGGTTTTTCTCCCAAGTGAAATGACTCTGTGATTCTGGGACAGCCTGTCAGCATATCTGTAGTGCTCATTTGTCCCTCTGCAGCTTGGCCAGCATTCCTGGAGCAGCGTGCCGGACCCACAGCAGGGATGTGGATGCTGCAGTGACCAAACCACCTCCTGAGGCCGCCTGCAAGCTGAACTGCCCTGTGCTCCCAAGGCACTTCATGGCACCACAGCCACAGAACTCCGAATGCTGGCTCTGGCCTGATGTGTCAGCACACAGTCTACTTTACAGGCATTTTAGCCTGGGAAAAGCAGCTCATAATGAAGAAAAGCACAGCTCTTCAAATTCAATGCCGTGAACAAAGCCCTGGGTAAAGTGTTCAGTGATTTAGTAATATTTAGTTGTATTCTTACAGCGCATAAAAATGTAAAACTCAAGGATGGAGCCTGTAATAAACTAAGCACGGTCCCCATGCGATCAGAAGAGATCTGAGGTACTCTGCACCACCTCTCCTTCTCATGCTCAAACCCACTCCTCCTGGTCTCAAAGGACTGCAGCGTGTAACAGACACATTGGCTAACATGTGCTTTGTTCAAACATCCTGGAACACCCAAACTTCTCAACACAAAAAATATGATTTTAATTTATGAGCACTATTTACTAGTAGCAAAAATAATTATGCTGTAGAGATATGTATTACTGATCTGCTCGCTCTTTTCCTGCTCCATGAAATTCAAAGCTATGCATTGAAAAGGACAAGCTGGTGGTGAATACAGAGGAAAAAAATAGAGTTTTTCAGTTTTTCTCTCCCTCACCTCATAAGCCTTTATATGAAGTCTTTTATATGAATTTTCTGTTGAGTGAAAGTTCTCTTCCCTAGATGAAGTCAATACATCAGGGAACGCTGTCACATTACTGCAGGGTCTTGGTGAGTTTTTTCTGGTTTTCAGTTTTCTTTTCTTTTACAGAGTGCTGTCATCCTGTAACTTGCCTTGTACAGCACTGCTCTTCATCCTGCTTCTTACATATAATCCATTGCAAACACCCAGAGAGCAGTTATAGCAAATTAGGCTTGAATTAGTCCATCCCTCAGCTGCCATCAGTGCATGAATAGCTCCAGGATTGAACAGATGCTTGCTCTGCCTCAGCACCACAGAAATCCAACTGTTAGTCTGGGAACTATTTGAATAATACAAATCTGGTTTGGGTTTTTTTTTGTTTTTGTTTTGGTTTGGTTTTTTTCCCAGTGTATTTTCCCTGATCAAGAGGAATCAGAGGTCAATATTATATGGCATTCAAACAGGATTAAAGTTGCCCTATAAAATACTGATCTGAAAAATGTGGTAGGTGAAATAGCTAAAGTAATTCTGAGGTGAGGAATACTAGGGGAAAATTAATTTTTTCCTATAAGAAAACATATCTGTATTCTCTGTGAATTTTTCATGATGCTGGAATGCCTTTAATTCAATCATACAGATGAATTAGAAACAAATCTGTTCAACTGAAATCAGAAAATCAAGAGTATTTCACCCCAATTCTCATTTGCAGAAAATTGTTCTGAAGTGGAAAACTGGAAACACTTTCCTTCCGTGCATGATTTAAAACACATGAATGTGACACTTTCTCAACAAAATGTTCCATTGGAAACAAACTGTCATTTTTCAGATGGAGAAACATTCCAAACAAATATTCTCAACCTATCTGTAGGAAGGGCAGCACTTGCAGTGCACAGGCATCACCAGCAAAGAACAGCTACAAAATATATTTTTGAAAAAAGCTTTCTAAATTAAATTGCTTAACATCTGCAACAATTGGAGGTTGCAGAAAGTGTTCAAATGACTTATTTTTCCACCAGAAAATATGAACTTTTTAAAACTGTACTCATAAGAAAAGGCAGGCTTGATGAATTTACACTTTCTTTTTTGTTTTAAGAGGATTGTTAAAATATTCCATGTTTGCACTGCTAATTAAAGACATTTTGCTTCTGGGCCCAGGATCATGTAGAACATTACATTTATTTAGAACAACCTATTAAAAATCATGAAAAGCAAAAGCAAAATACTTAGAGGTGATCTGATTTCTGTTATTCTTTGGATGTTCAGGTCAAAGCTCTTAAGGAGAGAATCTGACTTTTTATAAAAAAAGGTCAAAATCTTGAAAATACTCTAAAAATATTTTTCTCACCAAATAATAGTAAATAAATAATTTTCTTGCATCCTAAGCAACAGAAGCAGCAGAGCTGTGACTCCTCTCCATTTGTGGCTGGACTTTCTGGCGCCTGAGAAGAGCCACACTCACACTGCAGTCTGTTCTGGGAGCAGGGGGATTTCCAGAGTGTCTGTCCTCTACCCAGGCACTGATTTCCTCTAAAACCTACAGGAAATCACCATCCCCAAGCTCAGGACCTTTCCTCTGTGTAGGTTAAAGCCAGTTGTGGTGCTGGGAAGGTTTAGGTGGAGCACAGGAGGGCACGGACAGGGCCCCTCATCCACAGCCTTTTCTGTCAGCGCTGCAATTTGCAGGGTGATCCCTTCCCTGCAGGTTAAACAGCTGGGTGCATCAATATGGATTGGATTCCCAGTGTTCCAGCAGCTCCCTTCCAAAGGCTCTGGTGTTTCCCAGCAGCCCTAAGTCACTCTGGTGTTTCTCTCTCCCTCAGTGCTCAGTTACACCATGTGCTCTTTTCTTGTTCTCCTTCTGCGAGTGACTCTCCACGTTTCTTACTAAAGGGAAGCTCTGAATGCAGCTGATTCCAGCTGCTCTGCCACATCTGGCTATGAAACCCCTGCCCTGCCCGCTCCAAGGTGTCCTGGGCAGCGCTGGATGGTGGTTTGCTCCCACCAGTTTCAGCCAGAAGAGCAGAGAAGCAACAAGACTGCATTGAGTGCCGAATCAGAGCAATCCTTGAGACTGCTCTAAATGAGATCAAACTGTTGGGGCTGAATCCCAGTCAGTGCAATCCCTGGGGAGCACACACTGCCATCTGCACGCTCATTTATTGGGCTTTGGAATTATTTAACGTTTGATTTATGGTGGTGAATTGCGTCCTGGCAAACGTTCACTGTGCAAAACTCTCTGTTCCCTCACCCATTAAAAATCAGGGCCTGATCCATGTGAAAGCTTCCTGATGAGTTCACTACGTTTTGGATCAATCCTCTGGGCCCCAAGACTGGCAGATAATAATCCATTTCTTTCCACTTTTCTTGCTCAAATTTAGAAGAAGCTCAAGTGTTTTCCATCAATGTTTTTTATGTTTACTTTTGGGAGAATGCTCACCGTGGGTCAGGTTACTGTGATATAGAAAGGATGACCCACTCTGACATATAAATTTTCCAAAGGATCTCAGCCTGAGGCAGACATCTGCCTCTGGGAATTTCAGCCCAGATGGCTGGAGTTTGGCAAAGATGGAAGGCACTGAAAATAAAGCTCTGTAATGGAAAGTGTTGTTGAACCTTAATAATAGGAGGGTGCTACCAAGTACCACATATCATAAAGATCCACAACAAAAAACATAAGGGAAGCATTGAGGGAGGATTCTTTCCATTATGCCTCAGAATATATGATCTGTCTCTTCTCTTGCTTGTAAGGGTATCAGAGTTAGCTCTTATTTGTGCCTGATCCTCCAGAAATGAACATCAAAACCAGGCAGCTCAAACCCAGCCTCTCCCTCTCAATTGTATTAAATAAGGTTTATCTGAGAAGCATAAACCCACCCCGGACAGTCAGAAGAAGTCTAGGAAGACAATAGTTCCTCTCTGCCCTGAGGAGTCAGTAGCACACTAGAAAGTTTGTGTGGCTGAGATCTAAGCAGTTAAATTTTCCTTACTTGGTTTGCAGATCAAAAGCTCATCTTGATGTTTCAGTACAAGAACACAATTTCAGTTCTACAATACCCAGCACACCACAAAGATTCCCTTAGTCATAATAGGTGAAAAACATGATTTCACTCAGATTCATTCTGAAATGTTTGAGTCCCTGTTTCTGCTTTCACCTCATCTCTGTCAATTTGCTCTTGACCAGCAGGATGCAAACACAGGAGATGGAATCTTGTTAAAGCCATATAAGAAATTTGCTGCCATTTACACCTGTGTAAATCCTGAGTAACTTCACTGGCATAAATGGAAGTACAATTTGGCTTGAGGCATCAGGGCTTTAATTTTTTTTGTTAGTTTTGTTTTGTTTTAATTCAGCAACAGATTAAAAATAAAACTCTAATGACATCATGCTCATGGCACAGAGTCAATGGATTTATGCTGGGCTGCTCCAGAGTAAATGAGATAAGGCTTTGACCTAAGAAAATCCACACAACACCCATTTGCAAGCAGCCTGCTGAAAAGCTTTCTGTTATGGAATAACTCCATCTTTAAGGAACTGTGCGAAAACAACCCATGAACACCTTGGTGCCAAAACCTGGTTTTGTTAACAAAGGGGTTTATTTCAGACATATTCTTGAAACCTCAAAAGCATAGCACGCTCACATTGCAACTGACTCATTGTGCACCATCAATTTTTGGCTTTTGTTTTTCTTTTTTGTTCTTTTTTTTTAAATGCATTTCAGTTATGCCCATCACCCCACTCACAAATTAGGGGTTTAGAATGGAAATTCTTACCAGCCCTTCACGCTGGTGGTGCTTGCAGACACTGCCATGATAAATAATTTACTATTTAATGACTCCTGATGTAATCACAGCAGGAATCAGATTCACCAACATCCATCTCTCCATTGTTACCACTCTTCTCTGAGCCCATCTTTTTAGCTCCCAACTCAAAAATGAGTGTTTAAATTGGTAAAGAGAGCGTTTACCACCACAATCCAACCTCTACATTTGTTTATGTTGGATGACATTTTTGTCCTGGCTTGCATTACTCAGATGGATAAAACTCAGAAGGGTTCTGCTTTACTGCCCTGTTTTCTCTTAGTGTTCCTGCATTTTTTAAATGCTACCAAATGGTTGCTTTTGGCTCTCAGCATTATCACATGTTGTCTATAAGTATGGAAATAGTTATGGTAATATGGACGTAAATCATAACTGTAAATACCACATAAAAAAGACTGCCATATAATTATAAAAATACCTAATAGATTTCTTTTTCAAAGACAACACAGCTGTCCTTTCTAACCTTTCATTTGCAGATTCTTTTCTCTCCTGTTTTTATTTATAGGTTGCCGTGCAGTTTGACATAGCACACCATGAGTTTTGTTTCTAATTTTGAAAAGAAAAGGAAAAGAAAGAATACTCATTTCATCATAAAGAAGCATTAGTTTACAATTTTGAGAAGAAACTAACGCCAGCTCTAGAACATCATCTTGGAACCAATCTCCCTCTTAATGCATTTCAAAAGGATCTGTCAATGGCTACATACCACAATATAAAATTAAACCCTGCCATGGAACTGAAGGAGGGGTCGGCCAAATGGCACACATCACGTGTTGGGAAGGAAGCCCCATTCTTTCTCCAAACATCTCAGTGGGTTTTTTTTGTGAAAAGAACCACACTAGGTTATTACATTGGCCACAACAAAATAAGAATTTTATGCCCTACTCAAGGAGAAACAGGTTGAAAAGCGTTCCAGGCAAACTCACACTATGCAGTGTGCCATGTCAGTGAGAGGAGCGAAGCTGTGCACAGCTTTGATGTTGCCAAAAAGGGGTTTGGGTTTTTTGTTTTTGCCTGAGAGCTGCCACCGTGCATTTGACCTGATTCTAGTCAGCTTTGCAATGCTTAAAGGCAAAAAGGAGGAGATTTTTTTTTTTCCTGCTTTCTGCTGGAGTTGTACGGTGCTTCGTCCTCCACAAACTGGTTCTTACCTCTTCCCTGTTACTTCAAACTTCCAGAAGAAGCCTGTTTGGTCACAAAAGAGAGGCTGCAGGCAGTGCTCTCCTGCCACACTGATGGAAGGCTGTTATCTTTGCATCTTTGAAACATTTTTGCCTCAAAGCTTCTACTTATCACCAAGCAACCCCTTCAGAGACCTGGGCCTCTGCCTTTCTGTGCAGCAAATGCCATGTTTTAACTGAAATAATAGCAAACCTCTCCAGGGAATGGAGTTCATCTTAACCATCAGAAATGGGGGCTTCTCTCTCCCTCACTTTGCAAAAAGAGTAATTATGGCTCCATGCAGAACAACACACAGCTCTCAATGGGTTTGTTACACTCTGATTCCCTGCTGGAGAGACAGCTAAAACAAATGAACCTCAAAATGCTGGAGGGGAAGGTCAGTCTGGACCAGAGGTGTGCTCATTGCTTATTGATACAGCTCATTTAGGCAGATAAAATTCTCAAATCCATGCTGCATTTTTATCAGTCTGCACCAACTGGCCTTTGTCCAAAAATGTGTCTTTTTATCAGATGTGTCACTCTTTTGGGAGGCTGCCATCTCTAGACTGGGCGACTGAATGTTAAAATAATTTCTCCAGGGGGAAGAGGTTGATCCCAAAGGTTTTCTAGTTCCAAGGGGGAGATAATTTTTCATCACCAGCTGGAGCCTGATGTCAGACATACCCTTGCTCCATTTACTCTCCTCAGAGGTTGAAACTCGGCTTGTCCTTCCTGATTCCAATATTGTTTCACATTTGGGCACACAGCAGCTACCACACAGTGAACTGTTAGAGCAGGAGAGCCCATGAGACGTGGGAAAATAATTTAGGGGAAGCAGTTTGACAGCAGGATGCAGTAGTTTCTATTGTCCCATTAAAACAGAGATAGCTGGGAAGCTTAACTTAGTTGTGCAAACACATGTGTTTTAGCCTGAAGTACCAAAAAGTTGCAAATACAAAAAGAACGCCAAACAGATCAAAACCCCCAAACTTTTGCCATCAAACCTCAAGCAAACCAACACAACAAATATTTGCCCTTTTCTGCGGGGATATGAGACTGAAGCCTTGTACACCTGAAAGAATGACAATTTGTACTAAAATATCAAATGCCCTGGGTTCCCTCTGAGTCTGGCATTATTTTACACTTGCAGTTTGGTCTGAGAACAAAAAGGAAGCTGCAATGATTGACTCATCTTATGAAAACATCTAGACACATTTTTATTCATTTCTATGTGTTTTCTCCACAAAAATAAATAGAGAGAGAGGGAAATCACCACTTCCCATGCGAAATTTAAAGTTTAACTCTTTAAACAAAAGAGCAGAATGGTCTTTTCCACTAATGGCTTGAGCTTGCACTGACTTTATTTAGATGGTGCCTGAGTTAAAGGCAGAACACAAGCAGATATCTGCAACAGAGATCAGTCACTGCAGCATTTCCTGCATCTCCTGTAACATTCCTCTTCTTATACCAAGGTGCCTCTGCAGCAGTCTAAGCACTCAATTTTATTTCAGGCTTTGAAATAAAACTGATCAAATCCACAGCACATTGTGCTAAAGCTGGACCAAGGCCAGACACACAAAAAACTTTCTCACCTCTCTTCTTCATAAATATGGAGCAGTCAGGAGACCATGAACTGCTGCTTCCAGAGGTATTTACAATACCAGCAGTATTTCTCACTTAAAGCACTCCAACTATTATCACAGATACTTTTATTGCTAAATTTTCAATCTGTATTGGGGATTTCTCTTAATATGCACATTCAAGAAATCTGATTGAAGCCATGGTATGAATTTACAGAAGATACAGAGCCCAGAGAGCAATTTATCTCTATCAAAGTGAGCAAGGCAATCTGAATGAAAGCCATTTTCACTTTGAACAGCTGTGGCTGCACAAGGGACCAATCCACTTTAAAAGTTAGCTCAGATAATGTCTTTATCTGTGAGGCTGATTCTCTGACACTGTGCGAGAAAGCTAAAAATGAAAGAAAATCTGTCCTTTGACAGTGTAGTGTCACATATTTCCAATGTTGTCCTAGTAGTGATCATTAAAAAGAGATTGTATTAGTTCAATTTCAATTTCTGCTTTTTGGCAAGATGCACAGCTCTTAAGACTTATGAGAAGTTTCCTTCCTCTTTCCTTCTCGCCTCGCTTCCCCAGAAAAAAGTGAAAAGAGAATTTGCATGACAAATTTGAGTGAGACAAGGGTACAAACAGGCAGTGGATGTGCCAAATTCAAATGGACTTTTGTCTCAGCAACATCACACCCCCAGCAAAGCCACTGTGCTGCTCCTGCCCACACAAAGTGCCCTGCTGGAGGGACACCAACTTTTAGAGGTAGGTAAGAGAGCTGACTAAAAACTGTTAGAGAAATAGAGTCTGGGTTTTGAGCAAACTTGTATTTCTGTTATCACTGGAGTGCAAAAAGCTCTGGAGGATGTGTGGAAGAGGTCGAAGACAATAGAGCCTCACTGAGCTTTGGCCTTTGGGCACACTGCTGAGTAACTCTAATTAATAACTAAGATTAACATAGAACTGCAGAGAAGACAGTGAGGGAGGGGCAGAAAATGTGCAAAGGTAACTGCACATGGGGAAAAACGCAGAAAAAACATTAACGAATCTCAGGATTTGTAACTGAGATGCCAACTATTGTTATTCAGGAAGATTCCTGACATTAACATTTCTGTTTAATTCACTAAATCTTGTGACAAAGAGCAGCCAGCTCACAGCACTTGTGTACACGGTGTATGGTTTGACTTCAACATGAAAGCAGCTCCTTTTACAATCAAGAACCAAGAAGTGCATAGCAGGTAAATGGTTAATGCTGAACAACATGCACATGATACTTCATCAACTCCCTCACAAAAATTAGGATATTATTCATTATTATGGAGCCCTGTAATTCTAAAGTAAATCATGCCAAGATACTATCTTGCAGGTCTCTAGATCAGATATCATTGCTCAGAAAAAAAAGAAGCAAGCTTTCATGCACTTACCTTATCCTCCAGCCGGATCAGTCTGGCTCCTATACTGTAGTATCCTTTGTCTACCCCTTTTTCTAAAGACAGAAGAATAAAAATGGGACATTCATTATGTGGAGAATAAATTCAAACTATGAATTATATTTATGGTATTTAAAGCAAAAAAAAAAAAAGCTGGTAATAGTAGGGCAGCATAAAATACATGAACATAACAAGAAAGAATGAAACAGAAGTGGCTGGAGGGAAGGGAATTAGTTTTGTCAGGCTGATAAGAGTGTTAGCCTAAAGGGCAACTTGGACCTTGGTAGAGGTAGCCTGTGGGCATGAAGGGCTATAGATGGAGTCTGGAGTGACACTGTTCTGTTGTTTAATTATCTCAGTGGACTGCATGTGGTTAGAGGGAATGGCCAGGGTACCTGGGCACACCGCCAATTTTGGGTGTCACTGGCCTGAGCAAAGTAAACTTGTTATACACAAAGAAACCAGAACAGTTTTCAACGGAGGTTGCAGGTCTAGGAGGCAGCACTATCCAAGAGTTCAAGGGCTGGAGTGGCAGAGATTGATCCATCTGTCTATAAATCCATCCCTCCATCCATCCATTCACCATCCATCCATCCATCTATCCATCCATCCATCTATCCATCCATCCATCTATCCATCCATCCATCTATCCATCCATCCATCTATCCATCCATCCATCTATCCATCCATCCATCTATCCATCCATCCATCTATCCATCCATCCATCTATCCATCCATCCATCTATCCATCCATCCATCTATCCATCCATCCATCTATCCATCCATCCATCTATCCATCCATCCATCTATCCATCCATCCATCTATCCATCCATCCATCTATCCATCCATCCATCTATCCATCCATCCATCTATCCATCCATCCATCTATCCATCCATCCATCTATCCATCCATCCATCTATCCATCCATCCATCTATCCATCCATCCATCTATCCATCCATCCATCTATCCATCCATCCATCTATCCATCCATCCATCTATCCATCCATCCATCTATCCATCCATCCATCTATCCATCCATCCATCTATCCATCCATCCATCTATCCATCCATCCATCTATCCATCCATCCATCTATCCATCCATCCATCTATCCATCCATCCATCTATCCATCCATCCATCTATCCATCCATCCATCTATCCATCCATCCATCTATCCATCCATCCATCTATCCATCCATCCATCTATCCATCCATCCATCTATCCATCCATCCATCTATCCATCCATCCATCTATCCATCCATCCATCTATCCATCCATCCATCTATCCATCCATCCATCTATCCATCCATCCATCTATCCATCCATCCATCTATCCATCCATCCATCTATCCATCCATCCATCTATCCATCCATCCATCTATCCATCCATCCATCTATCCATCCATCCATCTATCCATCCATCCATCTATCCATCCATCCATCTATCCATCCATCCATCTATCCATCCATCCATCTATCCATCCATCCATCTATCCATCCATCCATCTATCCATCCATCCATCTATCCATCCATCCATCTATCCATCCATCCATCTATCCATCCATCCATCTATCCATCCATCCATCTATCCATCCATCCATCTATCCATCCATCCATCTATCCATCCATCCATCTATCCATCCATCCATCTATCCATCCATCCATCTATCCATCCATCCATCTATCCATCCATCCATCTATCCATCCATCCATCTATCCATCCATCCATCTATCCATCCATCCATCTATCCATCCATCCATCTATCCATCCATCCATCTATCCATCCATCCATCTATCCATCCATCCATCTATCCATCCATCCATCATCCATTCCCTCTGGGAAAATCTCTTGCATCCTCATTTTCCCTCCTACTCTTTGTGAGGCCTGGTTAGTAACTCCCAGTTAGATATTCCACTGTAAATGGTGTGATTGGGAGCCACGAGTGAAAACTGTGGAAAATGGGGTCTATCTTTTATTTTTGCAGGATCTAGGCTAAGGAATGCCATAGTTTGAGGGTGTTATTGCACAGGGAAAGAAGCACAAACCCACACATATTCTGAGTTGGGAGACAACATTCACAAGTTAAAAACCACAGCCCAATACTGAAATAATTTACAAGCTGATACCAGTGAAAGTGGGACGTTTTTCTCTACTAAAGTATGTTTCCATTACCTGGAGTAATTACTCCTGGATTTTTTCATACATTGCTCCATTTTAACGAGTGATTAAGGTCTGGTTTTTTAAAGCTGTCTAAGTCAATTTTGCTTAGGGCATGAGCAAGGCTGAGATATGAAGGAAGGTAGGATGAGATATGAATTTACACTGAGTCAGAGTTCACAGTGAGTGCCTGTGTGTGTTCATCACATCCCTGGATTTCTCAGGGAGTTGTACTTGCTTTACCATTTCTATTTGCTAATGGGATATGTTTAGTGCTCTCTCTGCAGCAAAGTTCACCTCAAGGATAATTTGTGCTGCACGCACCACAGCCCCAGAGGAAGACCAGCAAAAGCAATGCTGGCAAGAGCACTTTGTGCTTTCCTTTTCCTCCACACACCACCCAGAACCTTTAAAAGGTCCTGCACCCTTGGCAGCTCTTTTCACACTTAGAAAAGAGAAGTGTTTCCCCAGAGAACCTGCAGGAGCGAATAAAGTCAGGAAAGAAACCGTGGGGCAGACAATAAATGACACAGCTTGGCTCATACACGTGTACTATTCATTGTTCATAACCTCAGAAACTTCTTTGAATATAAGTGGCTGAGGCTCAAGTTTATGTCTGTGTTCATCACTGCCTAAAATGAAATAATTGGCTCTGTGGTCTACTTTCCTGATAGTGAATCTGTAGACACATCTTTCTAATGTATATCAGAAAAAAAGCATGACTTTAAGGATTTCTAAATTGGGATGTGGTTTGAACAGCAGTGGGCAGGTAGTTTTTATGTTTAGGTCTAACCCCAAAAAGTCCCCCCAGACCTGAAGAAGTACTTCAAAACTTTTTTTTTAAATTATTATTATTTTTTAAAATAATAAAATAATCATTTTCACACCAGATCTAATTGCATCCTTCAGATAATCACCAAGACATCCCAAACCGAGTTAACAGTGTTTCCTATTTTACTTACTCCTGAAAGCTGTGTGGAACAGGAAGGAAAACAGGGGGCAGATAAGCAGTAAGAAGCCGTATTGTGGCATGTGGCACTGCTCTAAGGTGTGGAAAATCAGAAGTGAAGGCAGGATAAACATGGAGGGAGCTGAATCTCATGCACCCCTTTGCTGGATGCAGGCCGTGTAAGTCACCAGTATTTCAAACTTTAAAGAAAATCTATATTTTTCCTTTGATTAGGGAAAAGTATTTATGAGGACCTTTAGGACAGTGAATGAATTGCAGAGAGATGGTCTGAAAATGGTAAAAGATGGAAATGACTCTGCTTTATAGAGCAAGAGTCCTTCCTTGATTTTTACACAGCTAGAGAGGACCTAATTCAAAAATATTCAAATTTTATCTGAAAGCCATGAGTTTCTTTGAAGCAGAAAATGAGGAATTTGACTGGATATTCTGGATTGCTGAAGACAACTCAAATTTAATTTACTTAAAAAAAAATTAGGCTGAGCATATTTATTATGCTGTAAAAGATACAGTGACCCAATTTCTTCTGAACAGATGGGAAGGAAAAAGTATCAAAAAGCTTAGGTGGCACTTAATGGAAAAAGAAAAGCAAACAATGGAACTGTCAAAATTTTGCAAGAAACGCCCTTTTCTCCAGGCATTCCCACCCGTGTCATGCAGAACCAAGAGGTTCAGATAAACTGCAGATAAACATCAGCTTTTGTGTACTTTTCTGAACCCAAACACTGGATCTTTTGTTTTACCTTGGCATAATTCTTCACCTTTGCCCCTGAAAAGCTACAGTAAGTCTCAAAAATTGCATTCAAAAGCAGTTAACTCCATCGTGTGTAGTGAGGGTCAAGAATGACCTTTATTTGTATCACTGTATATGTCTACTTTGTGGATTCCATAAATTCAAGTAATATTCTCTTTGCCTCTACATCAACACTTTCCATTCTTAAGGCAGATGTTTTTTATGACAGGAATCTGTTTCATCTGACATAATTTGTGTCCCCTGGAACACTGGGACAGGCTTCCAACAAAACTCAGAGCCTTCAGAATATACTCCTAAAAGTGGGGTCCAGGTCCTTAGAAAACTTTTTCATTATCTTGGTGTTTTTAAATCCACTCCTGTTGGTAGGAATTTCATAGAAAGGGAGGAGATACCACCACCAGAACAAGCAAAAATGGAGAATTCTTCACATTATGCACGTGTGAAGGTGGAATTATAAGAATTCTTTGTACAAAATGTGGCAGATGATATAAGTTTAAAGGGATAATTAGATGAGTTCGTTGAGGACAAACCATTTTGGACACTAAATGCACTGCAGCCTTGTCAGGAAGCCTCTGATGTGCAGGGGGCTGAAAGCTGGCAGGAAGGTTGGAGGCTTTTTTTACACATTTCCCAAAGCACCTTGCTCTTGGCTCCGTCAGAGTCAGGACTGCTCTGACCCAGCGTGGCTTTTATTCTCTTCTCATATCCTTATCTTGTTTTAACACAGCTTTTCGTGCTTTTTTATCTCAGAGAAACTAACTTGAAAAATAACAATAATTGCTTCCAGTGAATTCAGATTCTGGGTCTTTCATGACATCATTCACTTTTGAAAGGTAATAATACTATAGACAGGCTGCAATTACTTTTATATAATATTATAAAATCCACAACAGGGTTTCAATAAAAAAACTGATCCAAACCTCACTGAGGTCACTGGAAAGATTCCTGTTCATTTCAACGGGCTTGGAATCAGACTTTAAGATTCTTTGAATGGGAGTATAATAAAACAGGAAAAAAATAAAAGGAGCTGGAAAGGAAAATTCTTTTCATGTTTTTCTCCTTGGCAGTTTAATTTTCTTTGCATTGTCATTTCTTTTTTGCTTGTCATCAGTACAAAAATAACACAGTCTGGGGGAAACACCCATATTGTTAAAAATGAGGATTTTTAGCAATGCCTGGGAAAGAATTATATCGAAACTCCACGTTCAGTGTAGAATAAGCCTTGAATTCTGAGGGAAACTCAGGGAAAACTCTTTTTATAGAAAAGAACACTACAGAAGTCCATTTTCACCCCAAATAGACAAATACTGTGCCCACTCTTCACTGCCCACCCCTTGGAAAATCCTGGCAGTAAAGGCGGGTCAGGCAACACCAGGAGTAATTCCAAAGTAACTCTAGGTTTAGTTCTGCAGATCATTTCTCTGCAACCACATATTTTTGGATTTGTGGAGGGTTTAGATAAAATAATGACTAGATCAAGTAACTTCTGGTTTTGGTCTTGCAACACCCTAACTGAGCTCACCAGCTTCTGCATCCCTAACCACCGTTCTACCTTTTCCAGTCATTTCCTCGGTGTTTTAGATTCTTTCCAACACTTGCTCAAAGCCACAGGCCCACCTAAGACCCTCCCTGTGGTTTCTCTGACCCTTTTGACTCAAGATTTGGTGAGTGACCCAACTTCCTGAGCATCTTCAGCTTCTTGAACCTCTCAGAACATTATTTCACAACGAGCTTCTAATTGTTCACCTCCTCTGAAACCAGAAACTGCTTGACAAAAAAGTGCTTCTAACACCTGTCTTTTCAAGCACAAATTGCAGGTTCAGTTTGGTAATGATATATTTGAAATAAAATAATACATTCTTGGAGGTAAGGGACGTTTTTTCCATAAATTTAGCTTGCACATTGTGGAATGAATTCCCGTGCATAAATATTTATAGAAGTATTCAAGCTGACAGATTCTTTTCCTCTGGTCCAAAATCAGCTACAGGGGAAAAGGATTGTACTACTGGGCCTTCTGCAGCAATCAGATGTTAAAAATGTGTTTTGAATGATATTCCTTGTTCTGATAATATTAACCACTGACAACATGTCATTTTTTAGAGGCTCTGAAATTACTTTGCCACCCTCAGTTGTGCTCCAAGTCACTTGGGGATGTGGGACATGAGCTCAGGCTTTTTAAGTAAAATCAACATTTATTTTAATCCCAGCCCAAAAGATTTAGAAAGACTATTTTTGTAGAAGAATTCCCCTCAGGATATTTCCATCTCATCATGTTTTAATACACATTTTAACATTTATTCTTAGTTTCCATTTACTCCACTACCGCCTGAATGAAATGTATTTATCTTTACACAGGCATTCCAGGGCTTATTAACAGAATTACATTCATTTATAATTGGCTGGATTATAAATCCACATTACTGTAGCCAAGGGTATTTTCCCAAAGTTATGAAGATAGTAATTTTGCATAAAATGCAGTCACCATACCTGGGAGGAAAAGACCTGGCTTTCCCAAGGATTGGTCCAACCTGAGAAGCAAACAGAAAATTACCAGCGGAGCAATTACCAAGCAACTTAAACTCTGTTGCTAAGCACGGGAGCATAATTTACATGAGAATTTACAGTAGCTCTAAACCCAAACTGAAACAAGCAAAAACATGAGACTAGCATGACTTTCTGCACACACAGTCAGCAGTTTAGCTTTTTAAGAGTTTTTCCTCCAAAATCAAACCATATTATTATTGTTATTTTCGTGAGTACTAATATTTCTCAGACTTTCAAGTTGTAACTAAAACATAGTTCTCCTGTGTCCTATGTAATCTAATAACAAAGACTATACAAACAGAACGGCTTCTTAATAACATTTGCAACTATTCCTAGAGCCTCATGCAGGCGGATTTAATATCTATATATGTTGACACAGTAGATTCCATTCAAGAGGATTTTTTTTTTCATTTCATTTAAGGGCCAGGGGAATTCATTCTGGTGTCCCAGTCCGCAGCATTAATTTGTAAAGAGAAAAGCACTTTGTGCTGAAACAGAAGAGAATAGTTTTGTGGCAAAATATTTCAGCTGCAAACCCCAAACTTGGAGAAAGCATGTGCATGGAGGAATGTGGGCAGGGAAAAGTTTCGGATAGTGCAGCACAAGTGAAATGGGTTTCTCTCAGTTGTGGAGAACCACAGAGTGGAAACAGAAAGGTAAATCATTATTTGAAAAGTTTTCCTTTTCTAAGAAGAGGACAGAAAAGCTTGGATCACACTATAAACTTCACAGCATGCACCTTCATTTCTTTTAATTCCACTTGGAGAAAAAGGAGAGGAGAAGAAAGGGTAATTGTAAACTTGGTCCTAAAAAGGGTTAAACATGGCTCCAAGTTAAATCCTCCAGATATTGTGCTCCCTGTTGTGCTGGCAATTTTGGACAATTACTGTTCATTAAGTACACATCTCTCCTAAAGCCAGCTGGCACTAGAGAAATCAGATATTTCATGAGGTAGACAGGGCCTACCTTCTTTGAAGTTCTTTTATGCGAACCATCATGTTGAGGTGTCCTTGGGAGTACTGCTCGATCACGTCACGGACGTCGTACGGCTTCCGGGCTCGCTGGCAAAGGAGCAGGCAGCACGTTGAAAGGTCAGGATTGGCCAAACTGCATTTCTATTTCAGACAGGCCTTCATTCTGGTTTTTTTATCTATTATTTGCCTGCCATTTTGCGACAGTTGTTGTAACGAATGAAAAAATACATGCAGCCGTTGTGGGTGTGAATATTTGTTGTGGAGACGGAGCCAAGTGATTCCCATTACTGTCAGTTAGAGTCATGTCTTCACGTTACTCCATACTGAGCAAAATATTAGCCCTTCACAGTGTATTTGGGAAACACGAAGCCAAGCTGGATAATTTATCTGGGACTCCCATGTGCACTATCTCCTGGCTCATTCCAGAGCCATGTGTTAATCATAATGTCAGGGGACTGAACCCCAGGGATTGGCCCAACTCAGAAAATTTGGACCCAGAGTTAAACGTCTCTGAAGACCAAAGATGTCTGGTGACAGAAATATTGCTGCTTGAGGAACAGGGAGGACAGATGCTCTGCATAAGTCAGGAGCCTGCCACACGTGTGTTTTGTTTGGGCTCCTTTGTCTTTTGTGATACCTTTGAGATCAGAAAAAAAAGGTGCAATTCAAATAAAAAAGGACAGATTAAAAAAAAAATGCAGGAGAGTAAAAAACTGCCACCTGCTCAGCTCTATTCCCAAACTAAAGAGAATCCAGATGCTTCTGCCAAGCTTTGGGTTCTTGCTGCAACTGCTGCCGCCGAATTTTGAAACAAGTCTAGAGAATTTGCATAAAGTGATGGGGTTATAAAAAGTGCAGCGCGATGAAATTTTAGCAAGTAAAATCAATGTGTGTGTGGAGGTATGAATGCAAATCATGGCCTTTTGGTAAGACCAGCATTTTGAGAACCCTTATGGGAAATGTGGGGCAAGATGTCTCCCTTTTTGGCTCTGACTCAAGGAAAGACGGGGAGGAGAAAAAAGCAAAGGTAAACTGCAAATCTAGTAATTGGAAATTACTGAAAACAGCTCATTAGTCATCTTGTTGTCTGTTTGCACTCTGTCACAGCCTCAGCCAGAGCCATTAGCATGCACCACTGCACACATGCATTGAACACCTACAGTATGTGCTGGAGTCATGCTTGGAAGGCAGCCACACAATCCTAGAAATTTCAAATGAAAGCATGGAACTGGAATGGAAACAAATCCTGCGAAATGAATGAAGAAGCAAGAGCTCTTCGTGACAAAATGCCTTCCCTGCACTCAGCACGTACCTGCACCAATGCTTTCTGAAGAGTCGTGGCTTTGGAGGTGTGTGCATTTGAGAGCATTTGGGAGCAGAGGCTTTGCAGGGGAGGGAGGTTTCAGCTTTCAGCTTATCGTTCGGTTTTTGGTTGGGGTTTTTTTTTCTCCCCCTTCCCCAGCTCCACATTTTGCAGACGCTGACACATCACTATTTCTGGCCAGAAAAGCAGCCTATTGTCTTCACCCCGAGAAGCAGTGCCAGTATCACTCTTTAGATGGACTAGTGGGGGTGCCTGGATTTAGCATTTTGGCTAAATCCCGTGTCCTTTCCTTTGGACGCTCTCTATTTAAACACCAGGCATGGCGCAGAGCCTGGATGTGCTGGGGAGTCTTCCCCTCCCCTCTCCCCCATGGGCTACTATGTGCATAATGAATTCTACTCGTTCCCAGTGAAATTTCTTTTCTCCCTCAAAAGAAGTCCTCTGTCTGTTATCCCTTTTACCAAACCATCAGCTCCGAACCCTACACTTGCAAAGCGCTGGATGCTGCAATCTGACCGAGTCCTCTCTGAAGCTGAGTAAAAATATCCCTCCAGCTTTCACCATTTTCCCCTCCTCTTTTTCCATAAAGCTTTAGATCTGGGAATCCTATGTCCTGCCAAATTTTGGCACAATGCCCTGTCATGTTTTTATTAGGAAATGCTGGAACAACACAACTGAAGCCAGGAGGTAATGGGCTTACAGAGAAGTGTGGTAAATGCAGCACTTGAACAACTCCTTTGACTTTCTTTCTGTTCATAATCCCAAATCCTGGCCATTTGAGCTCAGTAGGCCACATTTAGCATGCAAAACTAAATAATATTTCCCAGCTTTGAACTTCCAAAATCTAATTTGCATGGGGAGTCCTATAAACTGTATTTCATGGCCCCAAGAAAGGAAGAAACAAAAGATTATTTCTTCTTCTCCTTCTTCTTCTTCTTCTTCTTCTTCTTCTTCTTCTTCTTCTTCTTCTTCTTTCTTCTTTCTTCTTTCTTCTTTCTTCTTTCCTGTCATTGACTCACAGAATTCTGTCCATAGATGGATGAAATTCAGCTTTTAAGGTCTGGCATGACTGCTACTGGCTGACAGCTTCAGAACATTAGGTCTCTGGTGGTTTGAAATATCCTAATTTTTAACCTAACTCTTTCATAAACTGATTTCATTTTACAGAACTGGTGTCTCTATTTTCCTTTTTTTAAATTTTATTTCTGATTTCCCATAGTGTTTATCTCTCTGTTATATTTACAATATAATCCTGCTCTCCTGTTTTTTGTTGAGTTTAACAAACTGACTTCTAGCCTTCTTTCAAAAGGTAGGGTTATCTGAAGATACACGTCTGCATGGGATTAGGAAATATATAAGATGTTATATCTACCCTAATTTAGAGTCTTCTGAGTTCTGGGATGTTATCTCAGGCTTCTATCCCTTGCATTTAAGTGCTCAGCTCTAATCAAACTTCCCTGAAATGTAGCTTTTTGATTTATTTTTTTAAAGCCTCTTCAAAAGGATTATGAAAGACCATTAACTTGCAGTGGATCCTCTTGGGCAAAAAAAGCATGAACCTTGAGATGGAAATAATGAGGGCTTTGAAAATCAGTCCAGAAGTTAATTTTTCATTTCCATGACATTTCCAGCCCATGGATGATGAGAATGATTATATCAGGATCACATTCGAAATAAGTTTTATCATAATAAGTCTCACTAAACAGGCAAAATGAAAAAGTATTTTCAATGCAGCACATTTAGCTTGATCACTTTGTAACCTGATAAACTTCATAAAGAGAGCAAATTTCCAGAAGGCAGATGCTCCACAGTTTTATAAGATATGGTCTATGAGGTCCCTTTCTGGGAAATACATTTGGAAATGTGGGTCACACACTTCCAAATGTATTTCCAAAGGTGTGAAAGCAGCTTTGCACCCGCAGTACTCGTCAGTGAGGCCTGTTGATCTGTCAGCCACACACAGCACAGGACTGAACTGGAATTCCCCAATTGATCAGATGATTGAGAACATTCTTGTTATGATCACTGTTTTTGCAGACACCCTGACAGAGGATTTTTCACCCCAGCACCAGTATTTTCTTCACTTCTGCTTGTGGATGAGTATTGGTCAGTGTAGTTAAACAACCAGAACCCCAAAAAACAAGTTTGGTAAAAAAAGAGAAGTAAAAAAATAACGATGCTGACTCCACAAAGTCAGGGGTTTGTAGCATCCTATACCCATGGATCTCTGATAATTTTGCCACACCATTAAAGAATCCACAGAAGGTGTGAGCCCAAGAGCTTCAAAAATATCTTTGACTTATTAGAACCATGTTCACCAAGACGAGTCCACTCTGAGAGCAACTTTGATGTCACATGAGCTCACGAGATGCACTTGTGATCAATCCTGCTGCTTACCTGAAATTTCCTCCTGGCCACAAAATACTGCATTCTCCTGATGACTTTCACAGCTGTTCTGTGTGCTTCAGTCAGCCTGCCAAGGAACACAAACAGACAGACATCAGCTGGGGGGGGCAGGACGGAGGAAAAATGTCTTAATGGAAGATGTTGACTCCAAGCTCTGAAATCTACAACCGTGTTTTATCTTTACAACGCAAAACTGCAGCGCAGCGAGCTGTGAGTGCATGGGTGCTTTGTTCTGCTGCTTTGCTTTCCTGCAAATTGTAGCTCTAAACATTCAAAATTGATAAGTGAGACAATGAAAGCAGGTGTACAAAGATAATACATGTGGAAGGGATTAGACAGGATTACTGTCAATGCACACAAGTGGCATCGGTTTGAAGAATGTGAAATGTTTTTCGAGACATGAGTGCATTCCTTATTTTGCATTTACTGTTTGCCCATGAGCTCCATTGCACAGAAATTAAGTCCTTTAAAAAGTACTTTTAAGGAGAGAAAAATCAAAGTGTCCTAAAAAAAAGTAAATAAGAATGAACACATCTTCTCAGCACCTGTGTTTGTCCGTGCTGGTATTGAAACACAGAACAGGAACCTTTTACAGCTCAGCTGTATCACTTCACCTAGAGGATCCTGCATTTGCAGAACATTAATTGTGCCACTCGGCAGGCAATTAATTACCACACCTCTTCTTTCTGGTGAATTTTGGCAGGTTAGAGAGGAAGCAGGAGCATGGTAATTATCAAGAATGAGTATTTTCTTTAAGGACTGACTCCTTCCCCATGGACTCCTTTATTCATTCAAAATAAGTGAACTAAAGAAAACAAAATTTTCTTTCCAAGGAAGTTGAATTGTTGGGAAATCTATGTTCTATATGGACATCATCCTTGACATGTGATGATAATCCCAGGAAAGCTTTCCAGCATGTTTCCTGAAAACACAATCTGCTGCCTCTTCCCAATGTCTGGCTGGAGAAAAGGAAGCATTGGCTTGACCACCTATTTGGGTGCCACAGTTTAGAGACAAAGTCTTTCAAAAGTGGAAAGGTCACAGTGGATTATTTCAAAGTGAATGAAATAAAGGCTAAACAAATAGGGACTGTGGTTTAAGAATTAGCATACTAAATAATTTTGAAAGTTATTCTTTGGGAAAAATAGTGCTTATCATAGAATCACAGAATATGCTGAGTTGGAAGGGACCCATCAGGATCATTGAGTCCAACTCCTGGCCCTGCACCTCAAAAATCCCACCCTGTGCCTGAGAGCTTCTGATCGGGTGAAGAGGCCACAGCCACAGATTTGAAAATAAGCTTTCAGCAGCTTTTTCTTGCTCTTCCCACTTCAAGTCCCAGAAGAACATCAAACACATGCACAAATATGTGTCTGTCCTGCCTATGTGCCCATATTTCATTTACCTGTGTATATCCACGCATGGCCCACATAAATACACTCCCAGACACAAACACACAGAAGACAAAGCACGGTGGGCACCTTTTTATGGTGAAAAAAAAGCTCTCAGCTTGACATTCAGGGCCCCAGCTGAGCTCCTGTGGCTGCTGACTAGAACAGAGATGACATCCTGCTTGCAACTGACACAGAATTGATAGAGAAATCTTTGTCATCCCCTACAACTATTTATTTTTTTCTTTAACAACAGGGAAAAGAATCACAGTTTAAGGTTTAGGGGTTAGCCTACCTCCCTTGTGTAGCAGTTAAGATAAAAACTTGAAATTATCCCCTAGAAATAAATGATGTGAAACTTCATATATATACTTGAGGGGGTTTTTTATTAGGCTAATATGTATGAAATTCAGGCACTGTTTAAACAGGCTTAAATAGACAAGTTTAAAGAAGTCAGAGATGGAACCAAACCAAGGCAGTAATTTCATCCTAATTCCCCTCTTTCAGGAGAAATCAGTGCTAAAGAAGTTTTTCCGCTGTGTTATCAAGCTAAAATTTTCAAAACCACGAGACTGAACTCTTGGAACTTGATGCACAGCTGAACAGGCCTCATTTTTAGAGAGAAAAGTCATTTATTTGTGAAATACAGCTAAGAAGGTCACCCAACTATCATTCCAAAGCACTTGATATCATCATTTCCAATTGGCAAAACTCTCACCAATCTCATGGGGAGAAAATTCTGAAATAGAAATGACTGCTCAGATCTGATGGTCACTGGTGTAAAATTGAGAGTCAGAAATGTGTGAAACCCCACTTTCATGGAAAAATAACATGAAAAGGTGCAAATCCATGGACTGAGACATATGGATAAGTTATCTTAATTGCCCCAATAAATCCTCAGGGAGTGCAGCAGCTCCAGATGAGATAAATTCCTGCTCTGTACATCAAGCAGAGCTATCCTCCTGATAGGGGGTTTGAGGCAGTGTGGCCGTGATCTTAAACATTTTTTGAGATTTTAGCTGATTTTCATAGGTTTCTGACCACTAATGTCCATAATGCATAATCACAGCTACTACCTACCAGGTCACATTCATCCCTGAATGCAGCCCAGCACACCTACTCTGCTAAACTTTGTATTTTATCCCAAATCCTTGGCAGAACCCTTTCAGCCTTGCAGGTGTTGGTGTGTCAGGTGCCAGAAACATCCACCAGGAGAGCACAAACGGACAGAGTAGGAGCACAGCACCACTTGCAGCAAATCTCCCAGATATTTTAGACACCAGCCTGAGGGGGGTGTGACAAACCCCACATCTGCACACTCCTTCCATGCGGCATTTTCTATGGAAGCAGCACAGAAAGGGACAGATCTACGCAGGGATTGTGGATCCTAACTCCAACTCCCTCGGGGGTGAGGATTTAACTCTTTTCATAGCCTGGCTCCCAAACTGTAGCACCTGAGCAGTTGCTCTCAGCTGGAACAGGAGCGGGTGGGTGTCCACCCCTCTGTCCCTACGGAGCCGCCAAACTCTGCTGCCTCCGTGCACCAGAGGGCAGTGCCACACACACACCACACACACACAAGGAGATGCTTTCCAGCACATTAAAAAGAGATTAATTATTTTTTAAAATGTACCCAGAAACCCAAACTTAAGCTCTTCTCATAAGGATGGAATCCACGCTCAGGTGTGGGTGGTTTGTTTTGTCTGTATGCTATGCTCAAAAGAATATAATTAGAGCTTTACTGACACACAATTCCATGTTTTTCCATCTTTTGACCTAAACAACAGGAAATAAAGTTTTGTCAAAACCCTCCCTTAAAACGCTTTGGAAAGGAGAACAAAATGACATTTGAACAGAAGTGGTCTGGCTTTGGGAAAGTTATGAGCGTATAAATTAATAATTGAAGCTTGCAACATCTGTAACTCTAATGGATACCATGAAATGTCTACTGAAATAACAGATCCTTGGATCCATAAACGGTACTGACATCATCTCAATGGGACCCAAGGCAGCGTGTGTTCCTTACCTCTCTGCCCAAGGATTTCTCAGCAGGATGCTCAGTTTTAAAAGGGCTCAGAACTATCCTTAATTTCCACGAGTCCTTCCTAGCTTGGCTCCTGGGCCGTGGCTGTGGTGGGGCAGGGAGGAAGGGGAGTCCTGGTGGTGCTGGTTCACACAGTCCCACCCTGGTGGGATGCTCAGGATCCCTTAGCAGCTGCTCTGGAAGGGCTGGGGAAGGGGATTCCTCTTGGCTGGCTCAGCCTCCCCTCTGCAGGTTCTGGCTGTGCCTGTGTGGGTGCAGAGCCTGGTGGCACAGCTGTGCCCACTGCAGGTTGGGTTTGCTCCTCTGCTCAGGGCTCAGAGAGCACTGAAAGGCATAACTTTCAACTAAAACACTTGGATGTATTTAAGACTGCCTTTTTTATTTTTTTTTTTTAACTGCAGGAAGGCTGTAGCTTAAGCCAAAGAAGCCAAACATTTTCTTTTCTGTTGGAAATAACTGAACCAGAGGAGAAAATAGAGATGATGAAATCCAAAGCAACCATAAAAACTGTCCCACAGGGATGTTTTCATAATCTTTATTTGATATAGCATTCTGTTTGTTAAAAGCTGGAGCTGACCAGTTCAATGTACTCCTTTTCTTCTGTATGGAGTCTGATAACTTCCAGCCTAATGTGCTTTGGAGCAGCCAGGGAATATTTTAAGTGAAAAAAGATACCTAAATGGACCCTAAAGCCAGGCAGAGTTACAGCTATTGAGGTGCAGCTCAAGTCTCCAAACAAGCCTGTTATCAGTGGGATGCATTTTCAGTCCAGCAGCATTTTTTAATCATTAGAGCTGACTTCAGTGTAGGGATCAGGGAAGGGACTTTGCCCAGGCTGGGCTGCAGGGTGGCTGCAGATAGTGCAGCGTGCATTCCAGACTGGTTTTCCTGACGTTTATTCAGGTGCCATGAATTAGAGGAGCTATTCAGTGTAACATCACGAGCTGTGGAAAATAAAGGCAACTTCAGCAAGGTCAATTAGAGCTCTCTGTCCCAATTTGCAGAACTGGTTTGAGGATACACGCTCACAGGACTTGGGTTACTGCTGAGCTTCATTCATTTGTCAGATTTTGATTGTTTAGCAGGAAAACACATCCAGAGTCACAGTAACTCTGGTTTAGTGCTGGTCCCTGGATGGTTGGTAACTCCTGCCCAGAGTAACACTCAGCATCCTCTGGTCTGGAGCTGTCCACTGGGCATTAGCTTCTAAGCCAGCACAAACAGGGACTAGATCAACTGAAATGTACAGAAGTTACTTGAGAACTCAGCCCTCCATCTGCCTTTTTGTTTTCCCATCACATTTGATTAAGAGTATTTGCTTTCCAGCTTTGTTTCTGGGAAGAGCATCGAATCCTAGTCTGAGCATTTAATTTTTTTCCATGTGCAATTATCTCAAATGGGCTGATATTTTAAAGGAAATCTTGTTTGCACTGAAAGCAAGGGACAAGAAGGGTGGAAACAGAGAAATCAGAAGATAAAATTAGAGAGCTTCTCACAAGCAGATGCAGCAGTTGGTCCACATGAAGTCGCCCACAGTGTGGACTTTCTGTTGCTGGAGAAAAGTAGTGGAGAGACATGGTTCTCATCACAAGGGAAAGGAGCTTATGTAATGTGGTTTTAAAACTGAAGGAAGCTGCAATATCCAAATTAAAAAAAAAAAATCACCTTTCCTATAAATGAAAATATTATTGCCTTCAGCTAAGCCAAGCCAGACAAAATGCCTTGAGCCTTTTAAACCACATGAGTTAAGAGAAGGTTGCAGTTTGAGTCTGACATGCAAACACCTGGAACTGTCAGGCAATGATTCCGATTCCAGAGCTCATCCCAAGCCAGGAGCAGCCGAGAAGTACAACATAAATATAACACGAGAGGTTTCCAGTCTTGTAATATTTCATCAAAGCCTTGTAAAGAACAGATACTTCTGGAGCATTTCCACCACTTACATGATGGAAATTATATAAGATGCTATTTGCAATGAAACCTGAGGGAACATTTCAGAAAATGTTGGCACGACTCTACTTTTCCCTTTATTCCTAATCACCACTCCACCTTAAACCTACCTCATCTCTATTCTAACCATATCCTTACCTGAACCTTTTCAAGCCCATGTTTGGCTCAAAGCTACAAATAAATTAGGATTGGCTCCTCTCAAAACAGAGCAGCCTGGAGGCCAATTTGGCTTCACCACGCTCTGCTGACAGCCTCAGTTTGTGAAGGAATGCTGCAGGCTCTGCAAATCCCTCCTCTGCAGGTACAACCCCGGCTGGGAAAGAGCACAGGAGGGAGAGAGTACAGCTTGTGAGGGGCTGCTTGCTGGGATCTGCTTGTTCTGCTGAAGATTTTGTGGCATTTGCTGTCTTCACCCACCCACCCCACACACACTGCTGCCTCTGAATTCATTCTAGAACACAGCTGCCTTTACTTCTACCTGACCTTCCCCGAATGGGAAAGAAAGCAGATTCCCCACAGCAGGGAATTTCGGGGCAGGGGAGACAGTGCAGGGACAGGACCACAGCTCTGAGGGCAAACTGCCAGAAGAGGAAGAACTAGGACATCATTTAGAGGGAACAACAGGCCAGACAATATACTGGCAAAGGAAGCACCACTGGGAGAAGCAGCAGCACAGGGTGATTTCTTCATGTTGTCCAGGAACAGAAAAAAGTAAGTAAAAAGCTCCTGAAAATGCTCAGAGGTGGATGTAACCTGCTCACTGAATGTGATTTCATGAAGAAAAGCCCCTGAACTTGGAGTTGTTTTTCTCAACTGCAGACAGTTGGAGTTTTCAGTTACAAGTTTGTTCTGTAATATTACAAAGTGGGTTTATTGAGAAAGTGGGAGAAAAGCACTGTGTTAGTCCCCTGCTAATTAAAATGCATAATTAAAATGAGTAATTAAGCTTACTACAGAATGCTCTTGTGTCTGGGAGCCCAACTGCCCTTGAACAACAACTCATCTGCGGAACTGTCTCTGAGAACTAAAGTAGCCATTTGGATATTGTGGTTACATCTTTCCTCTGTTTTTTGTTGGCAGCAAAATAAAAGTCCCCGGTCTCTTTTCTGCCATTTTATTTCTTCCATTCTTTCTTCAGTGTCAGAACAAACAAGATGATGTCATAGGGATGTCTTTTCAGTGTGGAAATGCAAACACAGAAAGATTTTCTTTTTTCTTTTTTTCTTTTTCTGAGCAAACAGCTTCTAGAAATTCCACAATAAGTTCCTGTGTTAGCGCTGACCATCACTACTGCTGGTCCCAGGAGAGGTGAAATGCTCCTGTCTCCATGCCAGTTCTCATTTGCTTAGAAAACACCCTCAAAAGCCACAACCCCCTTGTTGGGATGTGGACAGATGCTGGCAGATAATGACACTGTTTTATCCCTATATTACAACATTCACTGATCCTAGAAACTAAGCAATTTTTTTTGTTAAATCTCTCTCCTTAAACCTCGCTCTGCATCAATTCATCTTTTAAAAAATGCCTTCAGACCATCTAGCTGGTAAAAGACACTGCAGAGACAGCCATCACGGAGTCCAAACAACTTCCCAGACACGCCTTTCTGGAATCTCAACAGCCTTCACATCTGTGCAGCACAGGAATGAGACGGCCTGATTCCATAGGTTCTGGTTTGCTCACTTTAAGATAATGCCACAACCAAAATTAATGAACTTTAGGACTTAGTTTTCCTGTTCACTGTATTCAGCGTTTATGGGAACAACGTGGTGTTGTTAATATACACCAATGACTGAGCGCTGTATTTATGCCTCAATGATTTTCTGTCATGAGAATATAATGCCTGGCAAAGACTGATTCTCTGAAATACCAGTTTGTTTGGGGTCATTAATCTTAATTCCTATCTTGCCTGAATAGGAACTGGATAACAGTCAAGTCAGGGAATAGTTCTGAGAATTAAAACTTCAATGGCTTTTGGGCTGCCCAAGGCTTCACACTTCCTTTAAAAAATACGTAATTAATAAATCTGCACCGAGTACTAGGGAGAGACCCGGTGGAAGAACGCAAAATGCCTCTTGTGGTTTTCAAAAATAAAAAAACAGTGGCTTTTGGCAGGTTCTTTCTTTAGTAATTCTTGTGATTTAGTAGTTGCAGCAGGGGCTATGGAAACACAACTCCTGGTTTCTTGAACTGATTGATTTAACTGGCCTCTGTGTTTCCGGGTGATCTTGTTCAAGTTCTTTTACCTGGCTGTGTTCTAGTTTATATGCCTATAAAATAGGTGTAAAACCTGTCTAAGTCATGGAGGTGTCATGGGGATTTTAGGGTAATTAGCAGTCCCAAATGAAGTCGTATTTTATTTATAGAATGCGTCAGCAGAAAAAAGAAAAAAAAAAACAAACCCAAAAAAGAGTAGTGACAATAAGTTTATCCCTTAGTGGTGATAAGAAATGAGAGATACTGGTCTGCAGGCTTGGGATAAACTGCCAAGTGGCTGAGCCCTGAGCAGAGGCTTTTTCCAAAGCATTCTCCCTGCTCCTCCTCACCTGAGCAATCCGTGTCGGAATTCATTCCCTGCTCACCAGATACCCTGTGGTGCAAGACACCCACAGCATCTGAAGCCAAACAGGACCATTAGATCATAAATGTGACCTGCTCAACAGTGCAGGGGATTGCATTTCACACAGCTGCCCTTGCCCTGAGCCAAAAACCTTGTGTAGGACTAAAGTAACTTTCCAGAAAGGCATCTGGCCTTGATAGAAAGACCTTTATATGCTGTTAAAAAGTGCCCTATTTTTTATTTAAATTTGTCAGTA
This sequence comes from Bombycilla garrulus, assembly GCA_013400315.1. Classification (NCBI taxonomy): domain Eukaryota; kingdom Metazoa; phylum Chordata; class Aves; order Passeriformes; family Bombycillidae; genus Bombycilla; species Bombycilla garrulus. The sequence continues at coordinate 53,354 of VXBU01007350.1, forward strand.
TTCAGCTTCTAGGCTCCTCTCTCCAACTGAAGTAGCAGAGCAATTTTAGCCTTTTCCAGCCCAGTCTTTATTCCAGGGACCTTCAGGGGTGCCAGATGCACTGCCCATGGCCTGGCAGGGAGACCAGGCTCTGGTGTAGGGAAAAGAGAGTACAGTACAGTACTGCTCTCTGTGGAATTGCAAGGGGAGACTGAAATCCTACGGTTTTTTTCATTATTTTTCTGCCTGTGGTTTAAATCACGCTACCAGCAATTACTGAGACTCATAATGGAAATGCTTAGACCGGCTAGAACGGAGACTGAATGGGAAGGTCTGTGTGTGGAAGTGTTGGAAAGGGAACACCAGCACAAAAAGCCCTGTGAGGGTGGCAGGTGCTAGACCATGAACATCACAGCACGATTATGAACAGCTTTTGAAACACCAGATTCAGGAACACAAAGGAACAGGTTCAGTCAGGAGCTGAAAAAGGCCACCAAGAGGTAGGACAATACAGAACAGGGCTGGAGTTTTAAGACATTCTGTTAAGAAGACAGAGTAGAGGAAATAAATCCTAATCATTCCCAGAGGTGGCAGAGCACAGAGGAAATAAAAGATCCTGGTCACTGTCAGCTCCCAAAGGCAAAAAAGGATCGGTGGCACCTGGGATCCTGAGGAGATCCCAGCACGAAGACTCAGTAGAGCATTACATGGCCTTCCTCACAACGGCAAAAATCCTGAGCACCCAGCAGGATGCAGAGCTGGGACACAGGCTGGGACACAGGATGTGCACACAGAATTGCATTTGTGAGTACCTGGTTATGGGATGGGAATGGCTGAAACTTGGCATCTTCAAAGAAAACAACTTTGCCCTCTCCTAAAGTTTGATATCGAGCCTTGGGACACAACAGCTGGTTTGTACCAGCAGAAAAGACCTTTGAAAACTGGTTCTCAAACGGATCTCCTCTCTGATCACCTGCAAATTTGCCTTTTAAAGGTCTTCTCAAACCCACAGATATCCTCACAAGGTCCATACAAACTCCCATCACAACCCATTCCAAGCTCCAACACCGGTTTCTACAAACCCACGTGCCAAGAAAGGATATTGCTTTGCTGCTGGAGGAGCTGTCGTTTCAAAACCACATGACAAAAATCATGTATTTTTAAAAAGAAAAAGAACAATTAGTGTGCATGAACTATTTTGCAGACAACAGTGATCATACTCACAGAACCTCACAGGGAACTTTACGTGACCACAGACACGTATTATTTTTCCACCCTATATTTCATGTAAGAACATGCATAAAAATCCTACAGGTCTCACTTGCCTAATACTCAAAATATGCAGTGCTTATCAATAGTTTACAATAGAAATAAATATCTTGCTGAGAGTTGCAAGCATCACTTGTGAAAACAATCACTGAGACCAGAAGTTTTGCTGAGCTGCTTATTTCAAGAGATTTCACTTGCTCATTGAGAAACTACTTTCTGTTCAAAGGTTGTGCATTTTTTCTTTACTTTCAGGAAAAGATGCTATCTCTTGGTGTTTTTATTTTTCTGGCAGACCTTTAGCTCAGCCAGTGGATGAACAGAAGGAAAGTGTTCATATACCAATTGCTTGTGAGTGGCTATTAAAGAACAGGAAAAATTCTGTTTTCAATGTAAGTGAGGAAATCTGTGCTTTCGTGCTCTGGGGAATTCTGATTTTCCTGTCTTTGTTTCCATCCTAACACAAAGGAAAAATACTTTAAAAGTCATTATGAAACAAAAGATTCTGAAAGCATTTGAACCTGAAATGATAATATGCTTCAATTTTCCCCCCATCCATTTTTAAATGCACTTTTGATTCCAAAAAAGAAATATTTTATCCTCTCGTAAAATGAATATATTTTATCTGGATTATGCCTTTTCTTCTCCATGTAACTGGGACTCTTCCCTGCAGACATACCCTACTCTGCATCATCTGGTGCAGAATGAAGACCACATGTTTCAGAGAACATGTAAACTGGTTTACAGATACTGCTGAAGAGTGGCATATCCACACTATGAACCCCCTGAAACTGCAAATCATCCTGGGAAGACTCAGATTAAATATTGGAACAGACTTTAACAATTTTCCACTAATAACTGTCCTGAATTCTGCCTGCCTCCAGTGATTTTGTTTTCACTCCTTCTGTTACAAAATTAAATTAATAAAACTTCCACTGCCTGCCAAAGTTTTGTCATGGAAAAACTCCATTTTGAAGTGTTTTTTGTTGTTTTTTTTTTTTTTCCTCCTTTGAAAGATCATCAGGTCTTTGTTCACTGAAAGTTATTAGCAAATGAGTATCTGATAGAAGCAAAGGATAGCCATTTACTATTGAGTGCAGGAGGTGATCTAATTAACAGGATAATGGCTATTAGTTCTTCAAAGTCTCAACCTTTTGGGTTTTGATTTTTTTGTGTGTGTTTTGTTTGGGTTTTTTAATTAGGCCTTGAGGATGCCAGTACTTCAATCAAAAGTGTTTCTAAATAATTATGCACTCATTTAGGTGGCTAACCACCTGAATTGCTGTAATTAGAACACTTGCTATAAACAATTAATTATGTTAGCACTGCTGAAGGCTGTTTTTAAAATTTAGATACAGAAATATATTCAAACAAAGAAAACCCCAAAACCAAGGGGATCTTTATTTCGTTTGACACATGTCCAGTGATTGTTCTCTGACAACGATCTGAGAACTCCTTTTGGAAGCCCCGTGTAAGAATGAAATAAAAACTGGGAATGATGCCACCAATACTCCCACTGAAATGGGATTATTTTTTTAATCCAAGGAACAGGCATATAGAAATTGCCTCAAATCAGTTTTATCTTCTCCTTCAGCAAATGGTTTTATTCTGGATCTGAAGGAACTTACTGCAGAGATGAGGCAGCAGCTCAAGTACTCACATACTCAAAATTTCAGTGCTCCAAAAAGTGAAATAGGTCACGACCACCTGTCCATTTGGAGCTGAAGTAAGAACGTGCTTCTTCTCCTCTAATTAATTCTCTTACACAGAAGTTTCCCAGCATTCTGCTGTCCTCCAACAAGTCTTCACAACATTGAGCTGGCTTGATTATGAATTACAGGTGTAGTTTTCTAAAAGTTCACAAACCTATCAACTTCAACCCCATTCCAAAGGAGACTGACACAATTTATCTTTCTGCTTGGCTATTATGCAAAAAAGAAACTATGCAAAATCTCAGGTTTGGCATGGATTGGAAACAAAACCACTTGAAAGGCTGCAATTTAAAGTGAATTTTCTTTGACAATTTCAGTTTGCCCAAACCTGAAACTCAAAGCAAACCTCAGGGCAGAAGTGCAAACCAGAACAGATAGAAATCAACCGACGTTTACACAACACTCGGTGAATCAAAGGTACCTAACTTGACATGACAACAAGCAGAGGCTGACAAAGCAGGAATCAGACAGGAAGATTTTTGAGCATGACCTACTTCACATTTAACAAAATAATTCATCTCTCCTATTACCAGTCTTCTAACCACAAAGCCTCATCATCTCAAGTTTTAAGCTCTTCTCCCAGTCTTAAAATTCCTATTGTCATCACTGGAATCTTTCTCAAATTCCAGCCTCATGCTGTGAGAACTACAGGGGAAATAAAGCCATTTTATTTTACCCAAACCCATCTTTAAATGTGTTCTCTGTATAATAATCATCTGAGTCTGATGAACTGGTGAACCAGTTGAGTCTGAGCAATAACTGATAATTTCCCTGAATTACAAAGTGTCACAAGCATCATCAAGATAATTAATAATGGACACTCACAGACTATGGAGACTCTTGAAAATGCAAAGGAAGTTTTAAAAAAAATACATCATCCCTGTGTGGTGTTTTTTAGGTACCTCAGGTTGGGATTTGAAACTGCAGTTTCCATTCCTGGCAGCTGTAAAGTTGAACCCTGAAAGTGTTTACACACCTCTCCTACACCTTCCAAAATAGCTCTTTAATGGAAGCACCTAGGGAATGGGGAACTAGTTAACTTTCCAAATGACTGAGGAAAAATACCTGCATAGGCCAAGATCTGTTCAGAATTAATGAAGGGCTTGATTCTGCAAACCCACATCCAAGTAATTCTGTACATGACTTATTTCCCTGAGAGCAGAGGCTGTGGACAGGTATCAAACCATATTCAAAATTAAAGTTTGCAACATGGCAGCCTGATTATGCAATTAAAAGTGGTGTTCAGGGAGAGTTCTCCAGTTGTTTATCCTTGATATTTCTGCATGATTTTATTGCATGTTTTCATATTGTTCATGAGAAAATTGGGCACAATTTTGGACACAGACACGTATATGCATAAAACCCCAAATTTAATTCACTTCCATGAGTTAAGCTCCTTGGTAAATTTCAGAAAAGAATTAAATATGCACTAAAGTACATTCAAAGTTCTAGATTGTGAGCATAAATATGGAAAAATACAAACCTGATTTATAAGCTCAAAATAATCTCTCAAGATTGATTTAGCCATACTTTTAATAGCATGAAAATGACCAAATTAAGGTCAGGAGTAATTTAGTTTTGACTGACTTGGCAATCCTTTGTTCTCTGGGTCATGCAAGTGTTGAGTAAATTATAAACCTGTAATTCTATCCTGAGGTCAAGGGACTTCAGAACTGATTTGATATATTGGTCTCCTGGAAAGTTCTTCCAAGGCCAGTACCCCCTAAACTGTGTTTATGAGTTGACTGCATTAATAACTGATAGAGTCATATAATATTAGCAGAGGTGAAATTAACCCTTAAAAAGAAGAGCATGTTCAAATTGGGATTTTTGAATGAGAGACAGGCAAATCAGATATATCTGTGAGAAGTCAAGTTTCTGGAGAGTATTGAAAAAAACAAACATGACTGAGAAGAGGTGTAGATGTTTCACTTCAGGAACAGAATTATTATTCTTGTGAACATTACCTAGGATAATTCTGAGTCTGTGAAGAAAAACCTCTTACATTTATATCTTACATGGGGCAAAAATAAACAAGCCATCAACTACGTTTACAGACTATGTCAGAAGCATAAATACATTTAAAAAATAAGCAACTACCCATTTAATGCAGGCCTTGCTCTATGCCATAACACTTGTCATTGAAAATCTGAAATGGGATGTAAAGCGAGATGTTTTCCATCTCATGTTTTCCACTCCAAGAATTAAATGTGCATTATAGCAGCAATTCTTAATTTTAAAGCTTTTAATGTTTCCAAATGAAAGCCATTGCGCTGCTAAAGAAATACAGTGTAAAGCCCAGACAAAGAGCCTGGACTATTCTTTCATCATCAGGCAAACATTAAAGTTAATGGTCCTCAAAGTGTTTAGGGTTATTTCTTTTGCCCAACATCACAGTCCTGAACTTATTAGTAAGAGGTATAATCAGATTATTCTGTTCAGTTCTGATTTAAAGAAAATAGTAATCAAAATATGAAATCTTGAAATCCTTAGGAATAACCTGGTGCTAACCTTGAGCACACCTGAGAAAAATCAGAATTAGGCTCCCCCACGTCCAAGCCTGTAGATTTCATATGAACATGAATATCTCCTGGTAACTATGAATGTTTCTCCTGGACAGTCCTTGGCTCTCCTTCCACTGCTTTCAAATTCCTAGCAAAAGCACCAACTTCACTTTTTACAATTTAAAAAATTCCAACAGTTGGTTAGATTAACCATCAATAAACACACACCCAGGTTAAAGAAGTGCCAACATCAAAATTAGAACTACTCAGACTCTTCCCACAATGGGTTACAGCGTTTGACCTGGTCACACAGCAAGAACCACTTAGAAAAGAGGCATTTTATTGCTAACAGCCCTTCCCAGGTGCTGTCCCTGTTCCCAGAGAGCAGAGCTCAGTGCCTGCCCCTCCTCTTCCCCTCAGCAGAAGCTGTGACTGCCATGTCTGCCCTCAGTCTCCTCCAGCTGAACACACCAAGCGCCCTCAGCTGCTCCTGCCACGGCTTCCCCTCAGGGCCCTTCACCATCCTCGTGCCCTCCTTTGCACACTCTCTAATAGATTCATGTCTCTCTGATATTGTGGCACCCAGAACTTCACACAATATTCGAGATGAGGCTGCCCCAGCGCAGAGCAGAGCAGGGCCTGGTGTCCCCAGGACAGGGATGTCCCTCCTGGCCCCAGGGCACTGCAGCCTCATGTCCAGCTGGGCACTGACCAGGACCCAGCTCCCTTTCCCTGGCACTGCTTTCCAGCCTCTCATTCCCAGTCTGTCCGTGCATCCCGGGCTGCCCCATCCCAGGTGCAGAATCCGGCCCTGTCCCTTGCTGAACTCCACAGGGTTGGTGATTGCCCAGCCTCTCACTTGCAGAGGTCTCTCTGCAGGGCCTCGCTGCCATCAGCTCCTCCAGTTTAGTGTCATCAGAAAACTGAGTGAGTATTCCTCAGGGTGCTGCATGCAGGCCATTAATGGGGAAGCTGAAGAGCACAGCACTGGGGATGGAGCCCTGCAGAAGGCCACTAGTGACCAGTGCCAGCCTGGTGCCACCCTGTCACTGTCACCCTTTGTACCCGACCGGTGAACCTGTTGCTCACCCATCATATAACACAGTTATCCAGCTGCGGGTCTGACAGTTTATCCAGAAGAATCCTGTGAGAAATAGCATCAAAAGTTTTGCTGAAGTCCAGAAAGATTCATCTCCTGGCTTTCCTGGATCAGCCAGATGGGTTACCCTGTCATAGAAGGAAATCAGGTTTGACAAGCAGACCTTCCCTTTTATGAAGCCATGCTGGCTGTGACCAATGGCTGTGTCGTCCTCCAGGTGTTTTTCCATGCCTCCCAGAATCATCTTTTCCATGATTTTCCCGGGCACTGAAGTGAGACTGATGCAGCTCCATTAATTGGCTCGGAGCTGAAGCACAAGGATGACGGGCAGAGCAGGGAGGGGAGGGATGTACAGCTGGAGCAGAACCTGCCCATCAGTCACGGAGAGCTTTGTGTTGGCTCAGCCTCAGCCTGACTTGCTCCTTCAGCTCAGTGACGCCACGTGCCACAACAGGCGTTTGACAGCTTGTGAAAAAATAGGTGAAGCCTGGCGGGTTTGAGAACCAAGTGTTGTAACTGCAGCTGGCAGGGGAGGAGGGCAAATTAGCAGTGAAAACAACCTGTGCTGATTTGAGAATGAGGGCACTTGAACTTGAACTTGCTGTGAGCTGGCTTACTTAAGCATTATTTACATTATATGCAAGGTAGAACTCATCTCCTTCTGCTGAGCTCAGGGCACTGGCACATTCCTTGCTGAGGGTCAGAGTGAGTTTAGCTCAGCTTTAGGCTTTTACAACATCAGCACAAGGGTGAGGGCTTGAAGCAAGGATTCAACTCTGGGTTTAAGTTGCATTACAAACTATATTCTATGAGTAGCAACTTCTGACTTTTCACTGTGAAAAGCAATAAATTTGAACAATTGATTGTGGGACAGAATATTTAGCGACTAAAGGCTGCCCTCTGTAACACACAAAGTTCCTAAAATTGCAGTCACTGTTTTGCTTTATAATCTCCATCAAATGCATCTTCTTAATTCTGTATTTGAGTTTCTTGGTGTATCCGTACTACAAAATAAAATTTCAGTTTGCTAACATTTATCAGCTGTACATTACATGAAAGCTATTTTCTGGGAGATACTGAAAGAAATTTCCCTTTTCCCTCATTTTAGGTAATATATACTGTATGGAGAGTATATGCTGTATTGTATATTTTCTATAAAAACATTACATTTTTAACTTCCTCGGGACCATGTATATAAATATTTGTACATGAAATTATAAGACAGGCTTTGAAATTTATGCCATAAATTTCTGTTAATGTTCTAAAAATATTTGTTCAGGCAAATGAAATTGCAGTAAAATATTTTACTACAGATCAGTCAAAGGTTCTCAAAACTTTATCTTCCTAAAAAACAATCTTTCAAGCCATAAAACAGAGTTCCATTTTAGATATCAGAAAAGGCAAATTTAACCAGCTTGACTTGATTAATATCAAGCAGTTCAACATTTTTGAAAGCACTGAGATCTGAGGTGAAATAAAGTCAAGTTGTAAGCATTTTCTCTTATTACATGTATGTTTTAATTTTGTCTTATAGAAACTTATACTGTTAGAAGCAAATGGCAGTGGATGGGGGATTATGTGCATATTTCCTATTGCAATTAGCACTAATGAGAGCAGGATGTGTTGCCCAGCACACAGAGCTCCAAGTATACAAATTGTTAATAAATCTGACTCCTCACAAGCCAGAAAACTAATGCTGCATTCAGAACCATGTGTGGTCCCAGATTTATTTCCGAAGGAGCTCCTTGGGGTGTCCCAACACCTCGGCCAGGAGCTCAGCCCCACCTGGAGGCTCCCGATGGCTTTTACCACCCACAGTGGAAGCTCCTGGGCAGTGAGGGAGAGCCCTGTTCTTGCAGCACCATTTCTGCTCGCACAAAAGCCCCTTTAATGGCAGCAGCTTTCCCTCAGGAAGGTTCCAAACAGCCCCCAAATCACAGGCACGGTATCAGCTGTCTTCCTGTGTGTCTTCATGGGAAGCTGTTTCCCCTTCTCTCAACCCCCACCTAAAGATCCTGGTCAGGCGAGCTTGAGTCCCCAGGAGCTCAGCGCTTTTCCAGGAGCTCAGCAGAGCTGCAGACACCTCTGAGCCCACCTCACACTCACACTCACACTCACACTCACACTCACACTCTCACACTCACACCTCTCCCCCAGCACTCTGTGCAGCTCCTGCTCCCCACCCTGCTCACCCGACCCCGACTGACGCCTTGGAGTGGCTGCCTAAAGCGGAGGCTCCACAAGATTAAGAGAATAGAAATGGGTACTTTCAGAGAATGGTAGAAATGGGTACTTATCAAAGGCTTTCAATAGATACACCTTGGGCAGTCAGAAGTCTCTGAGAGGCCACATCCCAGATGGCAGCAGTCACGAGTTTTTCAGACAGTTATAACTTTGGGGTTAATTCTCCAATTACAGCTTCAGGTAATAAAGTCATATACCCCCAGTTTGTCCTCCCACAATTCACTTCTGTTTATACATTTTGGGGCCGAAGGCACTCAGGTATCCTTGAGTCCCAAAGAGGAATTGCTTTGAACAAAATGGGAGAGCAGTAGCTGACAGGCTATGGAGCTTTAGAATTATACACTAAAGAATTGCAGGTTTACAAATACATGAAAAATATAAAACATCCTAAGGGACCTCGACCCCCTGCAAATGCCAGCTGCCAGAGCTTGGTCCCTGCCCCCTCTGCAGGAATCCCACACCTGTGGTGCCAACATCCCTCGGGGTGCCCGTGCTGCACACACTGAGCAGCAGCCCAGGGGATGTTTCAGACCATGTGGATGTCAAAGAAAAAGCACAGAGAGATTCATGGGGCTGTGGCAAAGACTCAGGTTTAGGAATTCACTCCAGCCATTTACTAATCCCCATGAATCTTTTATATGTGCCCAAATGCCTTTTCCCCTCGCAGCATTAGTGTGTTGCCCAGCAGATGGAAATAGTTTTTCTTCCTCTCATTCACATGTCAGCAGCAAGCAGCAATTCCTCGGGCTTGTGTCAACTTAATTTTTTTATTTTTTAGGGGGGAAAGGGCATATTTTTGTTCTTCTTTTCAGATTTAACACAGTTTTCTTGTAGTTAATATTTTGCTTCTAAACATAGCAAAGTTAAGGTCATTTCAGGTGTTGCTCAAAACAAAAGAATCAAGAACACCAACAGTCGCTCCTAGATTAGAGAAAGATCTCTAAAACCATATCTCTACATAGAGTTTTTCTGTTTTCCACTGCAATGGATTCTGGTAAGACAGGAAAGATAAATAAAATTGTTAAATACTATTTTTCTGTATCTCCTTTAGTGCTGGTCCACAGAACAGTTTTACAGCTAAAGTCTTGAATGAAGGATAGGATACCACTGTCTCATTACTGCTAAAGTGTATTTTTGTTTATTGAACAACAGCAAATGCATTCCAGAAATAAAAATTGTTGATCAAATTTTAAAAAATAATGACAGGGTGGCAGCATCAACCAAGAGAGTTGGCACAGGAAATGCCACATGTTGGGTACCTTCACAAACTCAGCTGAAGCCTCTATGCTTCAACTAGCAATTAGCATTATATTAGGATTGCTGGAGTTTTCAAAATGAAAAAAACCCAAAAGCATTGAAGAAAAAAATCAGTACGAGAGCTTTCTATTCATGTATTGTATCTGTAGATGTTTTTTTACACCTGGAAAAACAGAAAGCTCAAATCAGTGTTCACAAGGAAATTTGGTTTCAGTTTTTTGGGTTTTTTTAACATACCTGTGCTCATAGTTTGCAAACTTAAGCCATGGTGCCTAACAGAGGTGGCTTTGTGTCAGAAATTAAGAATACAGACTTTTAGCTCAGACATAAACTCAGATCCACTGCTGCAAATCAGGATGGGAGATAGAAACAAAAGCTAAAAGTTTAATGAAAAAAAATGTAACAAAACCACAAAACCCTACTGCTGAAACTTCTGACTTCTGTGCCTCTGACTTCATGACCATAAGGTTTCAGTAAAAGAGGGTTTGCATTGAAAATATTTTCTTTGCATTCTTTTTGGAGATGGGTTCACATGAGAATTGTGTCTTTGTTTCCTGGGATTCCATCTGCTCCCACTGCCACTCCCACCCTCTGTGTGAGCCTTTCACAAATGGCTCCTGGGGACACAATTCAGGGCTTCAGGTGAGGAACAGTTACACGAGCAAGATTAACTCTTCAAATGAAAAAATCTCCTTTTCATTCAGACTTCCTTGATAATAAAGAATAAGAGAGTAGAAGAGAACAGGATACACAGCAGTGACAGAAGTGCTCCTAAAGAAAATACTGCTCTGAACTTTTTCTTCAGCAAAGTTCCTGCCTACGTGTGAAGGCTGCTGGGTCGACAGAATGGGTAACGTGAACTCCCTCAGAATTAGATGATGTTCTGCCAGAGCTATAAAAAACTGTAAGAATGAGGTGACTTAGTCACCACTAAAATCATAGCTGTACACTCATCCCGGTTGGAAGTGCAGTTCAATCCCTTGTTAGCCCAGGGCTAATGTCAAAGTTAGGTCAGGTTGCTCAGGTTTTGAGAATTTTTGGAGCAGAATCTCCAGTTATGAGGTAATAACAACCCCAGAGGCCCATCAGGCTGGCAAGCTGTATTCCAATATCACATAAAGGGACTGAGATCAGCTTCGTGGCATGAAAATCACCCAGCACGCTACACAGAAACACAAGCAAGGACAACACTACGACTGTAAATGTTTAAAAAAATTTCAATCAGCGCATGAGAGGTTTATGGAAAGGATTTTGGAAGGGCAGCAGAAAGACCAGCTTCTCTCCCAAAACCTACTAACGAGCTGTTGTGTGACCTCAGGCGAAATCAGTTCAGTGCTCCATCCTTCTCTTCCCTCCCCACTGTGTCTATTTAGACTGGGAGTGCTTCAGGGACAGGGACTGTCTCTCACTGTCTGTTTACACAGTGTCTGACACAGCCAGCCCCTGATCCTGCAGGGGACCTGCAGATGCTATTGCATTTCAGAAAAATAACAGCAGGGACCAGCAAGATGTAACCAAATTAGGCAAATTGCGAGCGGGATTAAATTTACTTGTGAGAAGCTTTGCTGGATTTTTTTTTTTTTTTTTTCTGAAGAATTTCTTATGACAGCAGATTTTAATGCATAGTTAGAGCAGGCAAAACCAGCAATAAAAATGCATGTAGGGGCAGAGCTGCACAAACTGGAGGCTCAAGATCAGCTTTGGGTCTGTTAATGGAACCCACAGTTAATCTCTTAGGGCTGATTTTTGTTGCATGTGATACAGCACGTTTTCATTTACTTATTTTCAAAATGTGAAAATGTTGACATGATTTTAGAGACAGGAAACAGATAACAGTGATTGTATTTGTTAGTGAAATTTCACCCAGTTGTCCCTCATAATGACACCAAGAACTTGTTTTATATTCTTATCTTCAAGGGTATCCTCTTTGCTTTCCAAGTTTCAATGAAATATCTGTAACGACTTTTCAGTATTATCCTGAATTTATTTTCAAATTAATTTCAATCCTGTGTGAACTTCCCATTTCTGAACTCCTTGAGAATATTATTGTAGAGTCCAGCAGAATTTTTAGCTCCTTCCAAGAAATGCTTTTAAGGAGAAGGAAAAGTATACTGCAGCCTGATGAATCATTCATTTATTTTTCCATGTCAAGGAAAAAAACAGTCTCAGGAGGAGGTAGCAGATAGTAAGCAAATAGATTAAGCAGCCTTGTTGGAAATATTTTTACTTTCTTCCTAAAATACACTTTAGCATGATATGACTTCATATACAAACTAATATCCCTTGAAATGAGAGATAAAGAATTATTCTTTTGGTATTTCTCAGTGGGGAACGTTTTTGGGAACACCTGATACCTGAGGCAGTCTACTCCATTTCAAAGGCAAGTGTTTGCTCTTTAGGAGTAACCTCTGCTAATGGATGCAAACCTGGCAAGGCAGAAAAATCACTTTGATCTCCCTTTCAAAATGGTTTTGGAATTTATCCATTGCCAGGGAGTGAGTTTCTTCCTCTGGAAAGGCTGAACCCTCATATTTATTATACCCTCGATCAAAAAAGTTAAATCTTAACATTCTAGACTTACAATATGATTTGTATCAATACATAAATGCCTTCACCATCTAAACATCCCAAAGATTTCTGGGTCCTTTTCTATTCCAGAACTAGAAGTAGAAACACTTCCATCCCAAACATTTTTCAATTCTACCTCAATGTAAGTTTTACAAACAAGACACTGTGCAGAAACTGCCCAATTACAGTGCACACAACCAGAAAAAACTGCACTGTACATTGCGTCAAGAGTTACCAAAATTATTATTTTTTTAGTTTTGTACAATGAAGTGGATGGCAGTTGATGTTTTAAATGCTGGATATCTGTAGATTTTAATACTATTAGATGATTTGCCCATGGACACAGCGCTGCATAACTTCAGATAAAAATAAAAGGAACATGGTGGAGTTCAAGTCCAAAATGGACTTTGGACTTTTAATACAGTTTGATCAGGAAGTTCATAATTCTGGATATATGGAATTCTTATGTCTTAGGGAAACAAACTAAAAAAATATCCCTCTATATGGAATTTGTTTGCTTTGTATTTTTTTTTTTCATTAAAACTAATTATTTGTCTAGTACTGCTGTTTTGCCTCCATCAGAACTGAAGAGCTATATTCAATGAGCTTTATATCTGTGTGAGATCTCTTGGAATAAATATTTTTCCCACAGAGGCAATCTAGTACGCTGACGTGTTGAGGACTTATTAAAAGAACAAAAGTCATAAGGAACAATGGAAATTTCACAGAGGATTCACAGCATTTGCACTAAAACTTGTACTAAAACACATTTGAAGAGCCAGTGTATTAAAGAAATCCCAGTCCACAAGGCAGAACTCTGAATATGAACTCTGCAGCCTGGTCTCCTGGTTTTGTATATTTTACAAAGGTCAAACTGAGCCCAAAAGCAAGTGCACAAAATGAAGCGTTGGACTAGCAGTTTAAAAGGTGAGAATCCAGTTATGTTTTATCTTCATTTTGCTTTCTAGTCTTAAAAATATTGTTATTGGCTTGTAAGCCATGTATAAAAACAAATACTCATCCAAGAGAAATATTATTAATAATAAACACAGGATTACACAATAATTTGATTAACTCAATAAATTATCAAACCATAACAATCCAGTACACTGGGTATATAACTTAAAAAGAAGGCTGAATAATTCAATTATGTATTTTAAACCTTACCAGACATATGACCAAGTCATACAATATAAATCAAGATGAAAATCTTACTTTTTGTGTTCCTCATTCAGGTTTTGACAATAACATTATGCAAATGCAAAGTTTGACTTCAGAATATTGTTGAAAAGAGCAGATACTGATTTCTGACTGAGGTCCCCTTTGAAACTTCACACAGCCTGAGCTTTCTATCTCTGATGAATGATTTGGATGAAAATGATTTGATCCAGACAGATGAAATCACATTTATTCGACCTGGAATGAATTTAACTGATGGGTCTTCTCAAAGGTGCGATGCCACCCAATCTCTGTCCAAAAGACTGACTGCTAGAATCAAATCCCATGGCCTAATCTTGAATCAACACACACCTCTGGGCTAAAAAAAAGTCATATTGACTATGTTTGATATGACTGTTTGAGGAATTTGTGTTTGGGAAAAAATGAGCTTTCAACATTTGGACTGTAAATAAAAAAGATATTAATCAGACAATACTATATTTCTTACTGTTTCAGAAGGAAAGAGGAGGTAGACAAATAAACCTCAAGATGCAAGATTTGCTTTTTTTTAAGTGAGACCTGAAATTTCTCGGAGTGGCTGAGCACCTCCTTCAAAAAGCAGAGTCCCCCAGCACCAACACACGCTGGCTTCCACTGCAGAATGCTTTCCTACCACACTGCAGAGACACTTGACTTCCCCCTGGGGAAATGCAGCTTTCTTCCCTAACAATGGCCCAACTGGTTTTCATAACGGAGATAAACGCTCCCTGCTGTGAATTGTAATAGAAAAACATGTCAAACAACCAACAATAAAAAGAAGCACGGCCAAAAGACTGGCTTTTCCTGTTTTTATGTGCAGCACAGAGGAAACCAAGCACGTGAACTGCACTTGGCTCCTTACAAGTCAAAATACCATTTCTTTTAAATGAGAAGAGGAAAAAAAAATTGCAACTCATTTCTGACTCTTTTTTTTTCACTCTGAAGTGCAGACATGAAAACTGAACCCATTAGCACTTAGTTGCCAGAGGTTGTAATGAAACCTCTGAATGTGAAAGTCATATGCTTTGTTTAAAATAATAATAATACAAAAGAATGGTTATTCAGTTAGGATTTTTCCACCCTTTTAAAAGCTGTTATAATAGGAGTGATAAGGACATCCAGCTGCCATTCTGATGATCCCATGGTATTTTCTAGTTTTATGTTCTCTGGTCTTGCTGACAAAAGATCACTTGCTGAAACTCTCCTTCTCTCTCATCCCATCATGTATTTGCTTTTTCCTGCCCTGCATGCTTCTCTTCATTGCCTTACTTTTTTCCCCCCAACTAACTTTTGCTAGCCTATTAGTTTTATTTTTGATGTCTCTAGTTAATTAGGTGAAATTCCCTTTCTTGCTGTCCTTCTCACCTGCTTAAACTGGGAGATGCCAGAAATGAGGTTCTTTTTAGTGAGCGTGGGTGAGTGTACAAATTATTATTTAATATTAGATCTCAGACTGGGTTAAATTGTGCAGAAAATGGTCAAAGAGATCAAATGCACCTGGACAACCCAGGTTTATGGTACTGCCTTGATAATGGTTGATGAGCAGGTAAAAATGTGTCATTTGGAGACTGAACAGCTGCTTGCAGTGCCGAGAGTCATTTTGATAAGAGTGAAATTCTGACAGTCCTGCGTGGACAGAGTGAACGTTGCTTTTTGTTGGTGCTTTTCCTCAAGCAGAGATCTCTTCTGTTCTCTTTTGCTGTTCCTCTTGTTTGCTCAGTCTCCTGGAAGGAAATACTGGTGCACGTGCAGCAGAGCCAGAGTACCTAATTTGTAAGTTTTTCTAGGAACACCAGCGCACAGACAGGAAACCTGACACCTCCACGTCTCAGAACACGGAGCTGAACATGCCCAGACTAACTCCACAGCGTGTATTCGGGTGCATCTGCCTCACTAAACCTACAGAGTGAATATTTGCTTGAGATCTGAGGAATTCTAAGCCACAGGTGCCGGGAAGCTGAGAAAGTACCTCTTGAGTACCTCTTCTATTTTTCTTAGTGTCCACATGACTGGCAGGTGATGAGGCTGGACAGACTATTCAGGATGTTCCTAGGTGGGAATCCTGCTGGTTAGAGATGGCCATGGAAGGACTGAATCCTCCCTGAAGTTCAGCATTTCCATGTGGTACTTCTTGTTAACTGTGATTCTAACTGCAATGAGCCCGCTGCTGCTTGATTTTAAACCAAGCATTTCAAAAGGGCAAAAATAGCAGTGACTACATTTTTGTGTTGCTGTGCTACTTTTTGTGCTTCTCCCTTGCTCCATATATAAAGGCAGCACTCCCACCTGGGAGTTAAGGTGATCTTGATCATGAACCCTAAATCTCCCAGAGCCTAAGGAGGTTCCTCACTCACTCTCATGGTGGACGCCTGTGCTTTGGGAACAGAAGGCACTGGGCTCTGTCTCTGTTTATAAAAGTGACATTCTAGACGAGCACAAATTGTGAGATTAGAAACAATAGATTAGAGAATGCAAGATGTTTGTTGCTGTAATAAGGATGATTGGCCTGTGAGGGGAATGGGAGAGGTCAGGGAAACAGCGAGAGAGAAGAGTCACAACGAGGGGCCTCGAATGTGTGATTATCAGCAAGGCTGCTTCCACCCTGCTCTGGTTTCTGTTAACAAGAGCCCAGCTTGGAGCCCATCTGAAGACTCTGAAATATAAATGCATTAAGGTACATTAGCTACTATGGCTATAAAGAACCTTAGAGTCATGACATTATCAGATGCACGGGACAAAGAACAGATTCTCAGAGCAGCCAGAGAAAGCAAACAATTAATTACAAGAATAGCCTGCCCACATGTTGTTCTTCCCAGACCTGAGCCCGACACAAAAGGCAGAAATTAGATTTTCAGATGCTCCTAACCAAGGGAGATGCCAAAACTCACTTCCATGTGATGTAAAATTAAGTATTCTGCAAAGCACAGTCATGCACTATTTGTGCATGGTGTGGAGAAAAAATAAATAGTTCACTTGGAAGCATAATGATGATCACAATCTCTGCAGCATTGCAGAAGATCCAGGAGATGAAGTGGATGCTGGAGGATCTCTTAAGCCAATGTACTCAGACTGGGGTGGGAAAGGGTAGAAAATGAGCAAAGAATAAAGCACAATTTTTAGATGGCTGAAATTTTATTTCTCCTTAAGTCACAGCTGTCAAATAGCCCACATGGAATCTCAGAATGGTTGTGATATTTAGGACAAGATTTTTTGCATCATTAGGTCAAACGTTAAGGACTGCTAATATTGTGAGTATTCTCACAGTTATATTGGTCAGTATTGATTACCTGTTTGTTCACACACTGCATTTCTGACCCTTACAGTGAAAAAGAACCAGACCCTGTCCTTCTGAGGGATTCCATCCTATCAGAGAAGCAATGAGGGATATGTTGTAATGGTTGGAGAGTCTCCAGCTGCCACTAATAAAGAGTGAGAGAAGTTTTTTCTAGGTAGAAATTAAGACTTTTTTTTTTTTTTTCCTAGTGACTGTCAGTCCTTATTACCACATTTTACTGAACTGGGGCCAAACATGTGAGCTATTGGAAATGGTATAAGTCAGAAGGACATAGACACCTATACTGTAAAGTTTAGGTTGCAATTTTTAAATTGCATGAATAGATGTAAATAAACATCCCCCTGTGAAGGAAGGGAAAGAAGCAGCTGGCTGGGTTACATTACACTTGAGACTAGAAATGGAAATTCAGCGAAAATAAAGGAGAATGGTTAATTTGCCTTGTCAGTTTTTGTGTGCCAACAAAGAGAAAGAATGAGACTTCAGAATTTTTGAAAATATATCAGACCTTTAACAGTCAAATTTTTTTCCAAAGCCATGTAAAATATCTGGCCTTATTTTACTGCATATCTACTCTATTTTTATTAATGCTTATTTAAAATCTCAGTCCGTCATAGTTGTGGTTCTCCATCAATCTGACAACTGTGTCCCAATACTACCTGTACTTTGTTTCTTTCCACATCAGAACCACAGAAAAAAATGTTTATAATTGACCGAGCAGTGACACACAGTCGCCACGTCTTTGTTTTATTTTGCGTGAGTTATCTACACTCTGTACTATTTCCTGTTATGTGTGTGGCTGCATTCTCCTGTTCCCAGCTCAGATCTGCTCCAAACGGGCAGAACCTGTTGATATCTGTGCCTACAGCCCAGAAAGAGTTTGTAGTTCAGCAAAGCCCTCAAGAATAAAAATAACCTCTTTGTTCAAAAGCAAAACAATTTATTTCAGTATGCAGGTGAGCATTATGCTGAAAGTGGATGGAATGACTATTACCTGGTGCTAAAATTGTGGGGAATTGCATTTCTTGCCTAGGAAATGGAGGGATTAAAGGATGACCCTGCAGATTCTGCTGTAGTGAAACTGTTGGTGAAAACTTAGAAAGGAAACAGAGTAGTTCTCTCAACTGTATTTTCCACAATAAACTGTGGTGGCAGACCCAAAAAATTGAAGGAAACTGGGTCTGTAACTCAGAACACCTTTTTGTGTGCTCAAATGCACAGACACACTTATGTTTCAGCTGTGTTTATAAGCTGGCATTTTCCAGCATTAGTAGTAAACCAAGTGCCTGTAAATGCTTGTTTTGCTTATTTAAACCAGTTCCTTATTACCCATCTATATTTAAAAACAGAATCCTTGTATTTAATGTCACATCCCAGAAAAAAATGTGAATGCATTAGAACCATGCCTTTCAGTATTGTTAAAATTTATTTCCATCACAGATTTTCCCTGATTTTGCTCTTGCAATCTTCTGGCCTTTGACAGAAAGGAGGGCAAGCCTGCCTTTCCCATGAATTTCCATATGAATTTTCATTTTCATGCTTCTTTGGGGTAGATCCGGAAAAGAGCAAGAGGGATCTGACATTTTTATTGCTGTGAGATGCAGAGATACCTGGAGGGATGTAAGTGAAGAGAGGAGGATGGAACAGAGAGGAGTTACCCATCCTGGAGAGAAGCAGAGTGTGCAAAAAAGAGTTGTGTTCTGTAAAGCGAAATAAGCAAGGTTAGGAAAGGCCAGAAGAGATGTTATTTAGATGTTTTACTCTGGAAGATGAAGGAGTTGGCACAGAAGTGTGCAGGAAAGCAGAAGCAAGAATTTCAAATGTTTATCAGGTGGTTCCAGCCATGAGGGGACTGTGAACAATTTGAGGAGGAAGGAGCAATGTGAACTACCAACATGTCACACTATCAGACAACAGCAGTAAAACCACTTCAGAATAAGGATTGTACTTCTTGGACATCTAACTATGCCAAAAAAAAACCCCAAAAAACAACCCTCCTAGGGCTCCTCACATTTCTGGACGGAAAGGATCATTGGGAGTGCATCAAGGATTATCTACAAGACTTTCCTTTCTTCAGCTGCCCCCTTAAGGAAATATTTTGGTGAGATCCTGTCCATTGTTAGACTGAATGTTGTTCCAGGACCTGGGCCCCTGTGACAGGGACAGCAAAGCATTTCAGCCAGGGCACAGGAGGAATTTTTGTTCTCCAGCAAAGCATTTGCAGACACACATTCTGACATTTGCAGTGCAAGGGTTTATTGTTGATGACAGAGAGTAGGAAAGGAAGGGAGGGGAAAAACTCTGCACAACGCAAGCCAGAAAATTTATGGAATGAAAACTCAGATACATCCCAGAAACATGAGAGAAGATCAGATTAATCTAGTCTTTTCTCCGCATTAAAAAAAAAAAAATACTTTTTGGGACATAATATATTCCTTGGGCTAAGGACACTGACTTAATAACTTGAAATAGAATACTGCATTTAGACTCGCCTACAGATGGGCAGAAAATATTTTACTTATTCCTTTTACTTATAAGAAAATAATTTACTTCTTTTACTTAGCAATAAAAAAATATTACTTATTCCAACATAATAGTAATCTCAAATGTATCCTTTCACTGCTCTAATGATGTTGTTATTATTTTTATATTTATGGTACTGGTTTTATAAAAGGTGGCTCCAAAAATATTGAATATTACTATTGGTCATTAAACTTGGATTTCAGTATTTGAAGTATGGCAGGGTGTAACAGCGTGCTTTTAATCCCCTCATGGATAAGAGTATACCTAATATGTAGTAAAATCCATGGTTTTCTGTAAACATATAGTAACTTTGAAGTTATAATTATTTTTACTCTTTATTTCTCCTTATTCACATTAAATTAAATCTTACCGGAGGTTAATATTTACTGCTGAAAAAAGATGGAATCAATACAATCTAGAACAGTTTATCATAAAAACTAAATATTTCCCAAACCTTCTTTTGCAAGGGAAGCAGGGAAAATGAAGAAAAAGAAGAGGTGGGAAAGGATTTAACTAGCTCTAGATCTAGCTTTACAATTGTTAACTTCATTTTTTTTTTTTTAATTCCATCCTCCCTCAAAGCACAGTTCTCATTTTATTTTGATGAGCAGCTCAGGCAACTATTCACAAAGTCCTGCTATTGCTGATAGAAAATCCACCCACGAGAAGAGGTGAACTTTATGCTCTAACATATATTACAGGAGAGTGCAGTGACCTCATCTAAGCCCACGTGGGCTACCTCATAATTAGTGCAAGGCTTTATTGCCAGGGTTAGCAGATCCCAGCCCGATACCCCAGAGCTCAGGCTGTTCATTGGAGCCCCGAGGGAACCCACAGCCACTTCTCCCCTCGGCTGCAGACTTTGTGGAGTCTCTGCAGCCTGGGAGTTCGGTACATGCAGGACTCCCAAGATCCTTGGAAAACTCTGGTTTGCTTTGGTTTGAAATCAGCGGTTACGCAACGACGCAAAATGCGATCGCCGCTGCAGCTTGTGGGGTCACCTCTCCGCCAGACCTAAGAGGCTGTTCTGACACTGGAGAGGAGCAGGCTTTAAAAAGAATTATTTCAGGGTAAAGAGAGCACTCCTCGAGGAGCAGGAGCAGAGTATTTCACTGAGAGCAAGGCAGGCTGTTCCCCCACAGCCCTGCAAAGGCCGGTGACCTGTTCACCCCCAGCCCTCGGTGCTGGGCCCTGCTGGGCTCTGCTCCAACCCCTCTGTCCTGACCTGTGACACCCCCGGCTCTCGCAGCCCTGGGGCTCCCTAAAGGCTCTGCCAGGAGCTGCTTTCTGCCGTGCCCCGAGCTCCTGATCCCTGTGCACTCCTGGGCCCCTCCATCCTCTGTAAATAAGCCCCTGGCCTGACCTGCAGCCACCCTTCCCATTAGGATCCAGCTTCTCCTCTGAGCAGAGCCTGCCAATCATTCCAGACCACTGCCTAGGGGGCTTGGGGGGATTTCTCCTCCTTTTTTTTTGCTGTGTGTGGGGGAAGGTGGGGAGGGAGAAGGAAAGGGCTGTTTTTAAAGCTTAATAGAATCAATGAAGAATTTAAAGAATACAGTTTATAGCATGTCATGAAAACAAAGGCTTTGCCCTGGTTCACTGCAGCAAAATCACGTCAAATGACACTTTTCTACTTGTGGGAACACAACGTGGATTGAAACAGAAGGAAGGAGCACACAGGAAAGGATTAGTCAGAAGCAATCAAAGATCCTGATCGGCAAAAGAAAAACATAAATGTCTTTATGTGCAGTTGGAGGTGCAGCCCTGCACAGCTCAGCCCTGCTCCTGTGTAGCATTCCCTGCTGATTTCCCACATTCAGCATTTTTGCTCTCCCCCATCCTTGCCCATGTGGGCCACAACCCATCAAATCTGATGTGCTGAGTCTCCCTCAGCTCAAGGGGATGGGTTCACGTGTCTAGAATTGCTCAAGAATGACTTGTGTGACAAGACAGGCAAATTCAAGGATTCAAAATTTGAGGATTCAAACCGTGAATTGTTTGAGATAGAGATTTTAAATTTTTGTCTGTCGAGCTTCCTTCAAAAAGGTGCATCTACAGTAATGCTGTCTGGAATTGTATTGTGTGAGATGACAAACCTAAAATGCAAAATCCTCTACTAGTAATGAGGTAACTTGTTTCTTTCTTCTAGGGCTTTTGTAAATCCTAGCCCTACAATCTTAAAATCTTAGTGTTCCTGGTCTGGATTTTTTCTCCCCCTCTGATCAGTATTAGCATTTTAAATATTTATTTTGTGTTAATTTCTTACAGCTGGAGCATTCTGAAACAATGTGTGCTGAACATCCCCTCACCCTTCTCCCCTCTCCCGACCTGCTCCAGGCTTTTCTTCACATCACCAGGAACATTTGTTTGCTGATAGTTGTTTTTTTTTAATCTTCAACTGTGTACATTTAGGAAGAGACACGCAAGCAGTAACTTTCTGCGAATTCTTTCAGATTCATTAAATGTGTGTACTTTATGTCAGGACCACAGGTTGAAATTACCCTGATGAATTTGCTGACTGGTCTATTTGGTGAGTTGCTGGAAGCATCATCTCTTAGTTCAGATAAAAGCTACCAATCATTAGAGACAAAAAAATGCTTATTCAGAAATGTCAAGGATTTTTAGGATAGCTCTGGAGTTTAAAACATGATGCGCTAGATGGAAAGTAATTTTCGACATATATGGATCTTGCTGGGCTGAGGCAAAAAAGGAACTGTTTCGTGTCTGTGAAATTACTTTAAAAAATAAAATTCGCATCTATTTCTAAGTCAAAATTTAAGTCAAAATGTTTGTATTAGTACTGAGAAAATGATTTCATAAAAAACATTGTTTGGCTTTAATTTGGCCGAAAGAAATAAATTCTACCTGGTTTCAAGAACAATGTAAGTACAACCAAAACCCCATGTAATCTGAAATATCTAATCAGACATCTCTATAGGTGATCTTCCCTCTGCTTTGACTGTGATTCTATTTTCGGCTTAGGTTCACTTTGAGTTCTAACTACAATATGGGGAACAAAGCTGAATGTTGGGTTGTTTGGGTTTTTTTTTGTTGTTTGGTTGGTTAGTGTTCTGTTTTGTTTCTGTTTTGGTTTCTTTTAATGTTTTTTATTTTAGCAAAATATGTCTGCGAGCAGTTTGCATTGGGTTTTACGAAGAAAACAGACATGATTAAAAAATCTTCCCCTTTAAATGTACTGAAGGTAGGGGAAAATGGACTCATTAAAAGAATTGGAGTCCTTTATTTCATAAAGCTGTAAAATGGTAAAATGCAGAGATGGGTATGACACACATGGATAATGCATTATAAATGAATTCCATGAGAAAGGCCTTGTTAAATTAGGGGTTCACCACATCTTAAAGAGCATTTAGAACTGGAAAAGGCGACGAGAGAGAAGGCAAATTTCAGACCAGCTAGGAGATATTGATGGTACGGATTGTGAAACACAATCCTTGAGATTCCAAGGTTTAGATTTTCCTGTTCCAGCAGGGCAGGGTACCAAGGATGTGAGCTAGAGCAGGAGAGCCCAGCAGGAATTCCAGCACAGCCAGCGAAGAGACCTCCAGCTGTCCCTCCCACCACGCACCCAGCAGCTCCAGGTGTATTTGACAATTTTCTGGGCCAGTGCCAGGGATCCTGGCCCTGGGTTGTACCAAACCAGTGTGAGGTGAGGAACTGAAATTCCCTCCTCTGTCCTCTTGTGTCCTCAGGTTCTGCCTGACCCACACTTAGCAAACCAAGGGGAATGAATCAAGCTTAACCCTGCTTTTGCTCAGCTGGTTTTCATGAGAGTTTTATTTTAGAAAACTCTTCCTCCATGCACCAATTTCCCTTCTCACTGTGATCCTACGAGCCTGACACTGACTTGATTCCCACAACAGCTGGTGGGACAGTCCTGCTTCACTCCTGCTGCAGGAATAGCAGCAAACCCACAGATCCAAGCAGGTTTGGAGAGCGGTGGCACCCACAGGGAGCTGCGGGCTGTACTCCTACATCACCAAAGACAAGACCCTAAGTGCCTTAAACTACTTTGTGCAGGTTTGGTGCAGCCCAAAGATCCCAGAAACTTGATGAATGCAGGGCCTCAGTGTGAAAAATGCAATTGTCTCACTGAAGAGGAAAACAATAAAGATGTGCTGCTATTACAGGCGGACCGGAAGGAGAGATGTGACTCCACCGTTGTTCATCACAGCACCAACTTAACAAGGGCTTCAATCCACCGGGCATTACCCTCCCAAAGTGCACAGTGAGAATGCAGGTGCAGAAAGGTGCAGGCTGGGTTTTAAACAAGCTCCTGCTGCCTTTACTTGCCTCCCCAGGGTTTGCAGCGGCCCTAACGCAAACCTTACTGAGCACAACCAGCGCAGGAGGATGGGGGAAGGGACGAGGAGAAGCGGTCGTGGCAGGGATTGTGTGACTAAAATGAGGTATTGAATTTCTGGGTTTCACAATGAAACACTCCAGGACAAATGAGGTGCTGAAGCAGGATTTATAATTCATTGAGTAATAGGATTTTGTACTGTTTAGCAGGATTAGGCATGTTAAAGAAAGACCTATTTATTTCAGCCTGACAATGGATGAGAAAAGTGTATAGTGCTCTTCGTTGTTATTTTAAGCAATTTACAGGATTACTCAGTAGTGGAGGCCCTGTGCTGCCCTATCTGCAGCGTGTCACAGTAATGGTGATATTTGGATAATTGCAGTTTTTCTCCATACAGTTTCAGAATCCTGGCAGTTGAAGGATCAAAGGTGTGAAGGTTGGTGGAGGGGAGGAGGGAGGGAAAGGAGGGATGTCAGGGGAGAAACAGTAGAAACCAATTAAAACACTCCCTTATTAGGCCCATGGCCTCGGTGACCTCAGCCTGCCAAGCCTTTGGGACAGCATATTCTGTGACTTAATGTTTTTTTTTTTTTTTTTCAGGGGTTTTATTCTAAAGTGCTGACTGTGCTTTCTCCAACGATGTCTGCCATAGACCTGGGGACTGAAACCTCTCTTGCAAAGTGGTTGGAGGGGGAAATTGTTTTTCAGTAACACTCAGGATGAGATTTCCTGTTACAGACATTATTTTCTCTCCTGCTCCTTTCTTAAAAAAAACCAAGAAAACCCCCCAAAAAACCCCCAATACCAAACAAGATGTACAGCTTCATGACTTTTTCTTAATATTTGACAGTTATCAAGCAATTGCATATTTCTGTTGGCCAATATGGAAATGAAACTATCAGCACATCCAAGTAAGGTTTCAGAGCAAAAGGCACGTGCGGAGCAAGTGGAACTTTTCCCAGCAGTGTTTATTCTTAAGCAAATGTTTGAAACAGCAACTTCTGTCAGGAATAGTGCTCAGGACAGAGAAGAGAAGCTGAAAGCCAGATTATTCCTCGGGAATCTGAAATGCAGCTTAATTAAACCAGTATTAGTCCTTCACAACAAAGTTTTTAATTGTGACAGCTTTCTTTCTGAATTTAAGACATCCGAGGCAGTTTTAAAAACTCAAATCCTTTCTCTCCAGAAATTCAGATGGCCAAACTCCACTGCCAATTAAGTTAAAGAATTCCTGTGGAAATCTGCAGAGGCTGCATAATGCTCACTCTAGGCAATTTTAACCCTGAGAATAAGCCCTGGTGCCATGATCACTTTGCTCTCAAAACCCTTGAGCTCTGCCCTGAGCAACAGAATGTCCACATTTCTTCTGAAAACCCCATTATTGCTGAAGAAACTGCAAAACTAGGTGCCTAAGCTGGGATGACTTTCTGCTGAACACTGAATTACCAATACAATATGCAGAAAATGAAAATCTGCTTTTTATTCTTCCTAGTAGATGGAACATGAGGCTATTTAGAGCAGGAGAAAATGGATAATTGAAAACAACAAGAATCTTTAAAATCTTTGTGACAGGCTCATTTGCTGGACTGAGGTGGTCTTGAATTAAACTACTGGCATATATTGTACTTGCAGAACTGGGTGACAACTGTGGTGGGCACCTGCCTAATTTCCTCCCTAAAAGAAGGGCAAAACCTTTAAAAAATCCGCTGAAGAACAGAGGAATTTTTGTACATGTAACTATTTTAAGCAGCACCAGCAGAATATTGTTACATTCTCATGGTCTCCACAGAAAGAACTGAATTATCATCAACTCAGGAACTTTCTGGTCTTATGGCAGAGATAACAAAAACCTGCAAGTTTTGTTCTTCTCACAGTTTGAAAGGAGATATTAAATATTTGACAATGCTAATCATCACGTGGCAGAATTAATTAGGAAACAATCTCTTGAAAATTGGCCATTAGTGCGGGCAGAGACAGAACAGAGGGGGGTCAATAATCTAACAAAATGGTCATTAGCAGCAGTTTAAATACTTTAATTTGACTGGATTCTTGCTAGGATCCAAACCAGCAGGTTACCCAGCAACGAATAATAAAAATGGGGTCATAAAAATATATTCTTGCAATCTGGCAACAAACACTAATCCGAAAGACAGGACAAATCGTTTTGGACCACAGCACTGAGGACTGTCAGAATCATATTTTCTGCACAGAAAATGTTTTGTTGAGATGTGGAACCATTTTTTAAGCCAGAATTATGCCTCAGAATTCCTGGGAGGTGAGGGTGCTGGGTTTTAAATATAGTCTGTGTGCTGCCCATGACGTGGAGAAGTAGGTAAAGTATTTCAGGTAAAAAGCAGATTTGGGCACCCATGGATGGGAGATCAGAGCTCTGAAGGAGCTAATGAACATTTGCTCGTCACCTCATGGACAGTCCCATGACTTTCTCAGAATCCCATGCCACAGGCAGCAAGGGTTTATACAGGAATTGCTGGAAGTCCAGCTCCCAGGGCTCATGAAAAATGTGTGTGCATGATGTCTGCGATTCAAAAGTTGGAATAAACTGTGGAAGAACTGAAAATGAATCATAATAATGCAGCACTTTGTGATTTTTGAGGTTTCTGGCTTGCAGTTTTGGAATGTTTTGGACTGGCAATACTGGCTGAACTTATGGCTGCACTGCTCATTAGATATGATAAGAAGTCTACAAGTAAATTATGAGAGGCAGAAGAACTGCAATTACTAACTTACCTATTGTTTTTATGCAACAACTTCAAATTGCATTTAGAATCCAAACTGAAAAACAGCCCCACCACATCATATTTCTTTAAAGGGTACATTTAAAATGTCACTTTAGAAGTCATATTATGAGATTAGATTTTCAGATTTTACATTCCTAATCTATTTCAACATGTATGCTTGATGTTCTGAGAAGCATCAACCTGTCAAACTGTTTTATCCTGAATAATTCTGACCAGGGAGTACAAGTGGTTAGCAAGAAGACAACCAAATCCATCAAAATAATGTTTAAAAATAACCCTAAACAATCATTCACTTTGGCCCCATTTGTGCTGTCAGTGCTTTGTGCTCAAAAGCAGACTGAGAGGTCACATCTGAAATGTATTTTCGATCCAGTTGTTAGGAAGAGCAATTACCAACAACACAGATATGTTCCATCACCTACAAAATCATCTAAGAATTCTGTGAGATGTGCTTTGAGGAGGGTTAAGTTCTCCAAAGAAAAGATTCTACTGTTCTTATGGGGGGTGAGATAAAGTTTCTCAGTAGTACCCTGAAGTAATCCACTAACAATTCTTGATCTCAGTGAAGCTCAGTACCAAACCCTTCTTTTATAAGGACAAAACAATAATGAAATAGGGGGCAAGAAAACCTGAAGAATGACTGCAAATGTTTCAATTAGTTTTGCTTAGGTATCGTAACATTCATATTCCTCTGAGCCACCAGTTCCCAAGGATTAGCTCTGACAGATACAACTTGCAATACTTGTTCACAATATTTGCTAAAAAAATCTGGTCTTTCAGTTCTGCAAACTCGAAACACCTGTCTACACACTCAAGCAAATTCATTACAAGCCAAAATTGACTGCAAGGTAACATGAGAGTAGAATGCTAGTTCAAATACTTTAGATTTAAGAAGCAAACTAGGAAAGGCTTTTAAAAAGCACATCAAACATGCCTCAGAACAAAAACAGAGTGTATTTAAAATGTGGATACTGGGAGGGCATTTGTTACTAAATAGTAACTAAAAATACAAGGTGTAGAACCTTAACTTTCCACTGCTGTTACAAGTGATTTAAAGCCTCCCACTGTCCAAAGGATGTGTAAATTATCTCTCCCACTACTGGAAAAGGAATGAGAATAACACCACAGCCGTGGTAAAAGAGCAGAGTCACGTGTGTGCAGTTTGCCATGACAACACGGGAACACATCCCACAGGCTCCACAGCAGAACTGAGAGTTTGATCTTGTTCAAATACTGCCATACAAAACCCCAGCAGGAACAGGCTCAGCTCTGTGATGCCCCCAAAGCCTGAATTCTCTCAGAGTCCAGGCTGGGCTGGTACCAGTTTGAAAGGCAGTTTCATAAGAGCGGGCAGCTCTGGGATTGCACCAATCTACTCAGGAGTCGATCCTTTCACTGGGAAAGAGTTGAAAATGACACTCCTCTATCATTTATGGGACTTGCTCTCTCTGGTTTTCCATCACGTCTAACACAATGACACATTGGTGTCCAGAGACACAAATTATAAGCAAAATTATCCCGGTGAAGGGCATGTATTTGTTATGCTAATTTTTTTCCTTTTACTTTTTTTCCCAACTGGTTACAGTGCACAGTTTGTTTATAAGAGAACATATCAGTCCCCATGCACAGCTGAAACAGCACATATTCCAAAACTCAGTGACCTGTTTGTTCTTTCCACCCCTTGGGAACCTCAAGTAGGATATTTTCTCTAATGACAGATGACCCACAGCTTCCAGATGTCAAATTTCTTAAAAATGCCAGCTGAGGTCCTCAACATCATCAGTCATTTTTAAACATGTTAGTCCTCTTCCCCGGGACACCGGCTGTAGATGAGTCCACCCAGGAAGAAATCTGATTCCCTGTCTGAATTAAATACATTGTGTTTCTGCAGTAATGACACTGGATACTGGACTGACCTTCCCAAATGTAACAAATACTGGTCCATTTAGCAAAATGCAATGCTTCGACCTTCTTACCCCACAGGAATTGTGATTTGTTATTAGCCAGCCAAGAGACATTTCTGTCATACAGCATTTAAAGAAAAAGGTTTGAAGAAAACTTTGTGGTTTTGATTTGCCTTCTTTTTACAAAAAATGGAAAATCACTTGTATCATTCTGGCCTCTATTTCCTGAGAATGAATATAAAGAGAGATTAATTATTACTGCTTTTCACAATGTAATTAATCTGGCCAAGGATCTAATACTTCCCCTGAAATATTTACATACATATGAGCCTTCGCATAAGCATAACTGCAGCACTGTAAAAATGCTTGTACTGCTAAAGTGGAAATTCCTTGACATGTCTGTGAACATGCACATCTCCCTAAACCTACACGGGGGTTGTTTATACTCAATTACTCCAGCAGCCAAGTTAAACTGCTGGACTGTATGAATTGGGACCATTGTTTCCTCCAGTTTCATGGTATCAAACAAAATAGTCACGAGAGCGAGGGAATTAATTCATATGTAACTTCTCAGTGCCTGAGCCCCTGCAGATTATTTTTACATGTGTGGCACTGCTCTGAATACACACCTCCCTAATACTGGGCTGCTTTTCATTTCAGACTTTGAGCACGAGTGTTGTTGGATTAAATTCAATTTATGGAGCTGCGGACACGAATGTTGCCAGGGCTAAAGTGCCAAGCTAATCAACAACATGTGGCAGAAGTCAGCCCCATTGCAGAGTGCAGAGCTGGCAGTGAATGGGATTTGGGAACCTGTGCAGAATGGAAATCTGAATTTTGGATTGCAAATATGAGAAAGTCCTGCTGAGGAAACAACTGTCAGGAAGAAAAAGATGTGGAATGAAATGCTCTATTCTTTCTTTTTCCCCCAACACTTCTAAGGCCCCTTATTTCAGCTAACTGGTCAATAATAATTTTTAGAGCAATATTTATCAGAAATGACAATTAGCATGTTTTATCCCCTTAATATTGTTCACACACAATAGCAGTAAACTACTTTAGGAGTTTACTAGTTTAGTAGCAGTAAACTATTTTAAATGCAGCAAAAGGTTTGGGGGTTGTTTGTTGTTGTGTTTGTTTGGCTTTTTTATTGGTTTGGGTTGTTTTACCTAATGATTTTCTGTGTTTAAACAAAGCAATTATATATGTGCAAGCTGAATCTTTTGCCAGCTCTGTTTTCTGTGTGTGTGTTTGGTCAGGAGTACAGAGGAATAGCTGGGGAATGACTTTGGAGACTTGCAGGAGCCATTTCAACTCCCCTTGTAGCAGCAGGGGTTGTTCCACAGAGCCCTGGCGGTGTGGAGACAAGGATGGACACCACCAGGGATTCAGTGGGTGGGTAATTCTGCTCTCCAAAACCAGCCACAGAATCTCTTTCACTTAGCTCCTAATCCTAAAGGATTCATTTGTGCCAAAGAGCAAACTCAAACAGGACATCAGCTCTGCACCCGAGTTCCACCTTCCTTAGACTGAGTTGGGCAAAAGTAGAAACTCTGTGCGGGCTGCTCTGCACTTTGAATAGCAGGCTCTGTGTCTGCAGTACCTGTTTCACAGCCTGGGTGTCAGAGTGAGCCAGCTGGGCTTGCCCTGCCCAAGAGAACATTTTGTTTGCCCAGCCTGCCGACCCAGCACAGGCCTGGATTGGTGCCCTTGGCTGTGCTGCTCTGGGGACGTGACCAGGTCTCGTGTTGGAATGAACACAGGAAGACACTTTGTCACCTAAAGCCATTTAAATCTCGTTGGACACAAGCTTCCCTGCAGCCTCTGGTTCTAAACCACTCCCTCTCCGGTGCTTCAACCTCCAAAACAAAGCCAGATGATCCATCCTCCAAACCTGTCTTGTTCCATGTGAGCACGTTTTTCTGATAAGGTAAATTACAGAACAAAGGGAAAAGCTCTGCTTCAGCCCTTCCTCCCCCCTTTAATTATCAGTGGCTGGAGACACAATTAATTTTGGAATTAAGACTGTCTGCTTTCATAAAAACATATCCTTCCTTGTCTGGCTACACTTGGTTTTGTTTTTTTTCCCAAGCAATGTTAGCAATTATCTTCTGGGTCGCCTCTCGGTTGTCAATGGGCCGTCTGTGTGCCCCTCTGTTCCTGCAGTGTTTACAGCAACTGGCTGTTTGTGACACAATGTGGCACAGCCAGGGAATGAAAAAACAACCCCAAAACGCTTCAGCAGGGCTGCAGAGGCTGATATGATGGAGTAATTACAGATGTCAAACAACCTGATGGCATCTTTGCAACACAGGGCCCCCTAATGAGAATGATAACACTCGGAGCGATTGTTTCAAGTCTCGAACGTGGTATAATTATGTCAAACAAACCCCCAGCTCCGAGCCAACTAAACCCCTGACTAAAAGGCGTGGATTTCACAAGCTTCAAACAAGCCTTAGAAAATGCCATCATGACCCGCTCTGCATGGTTCTGAGAGAAGGCATTCAGGAAGAAGACGATTCAGGAATGGTGACGCGGACAAGGGTAACGCTGCATCCATCAGAAAGAGAGGGGATTTCCTGCCGATTAATTGTGTTCACCACTGTGGAGATTGGCGTTCTTCCCATGAAGTCTCTGATCAGACTGGAAGAAACGACACCTAAGGCAGGTGGGGTTGGGATAATTTTGCCTCCATGTGGTCCCTGATCCCCCCTTGAGAGTGCCCCAGGGCAGACTGCCGCTGCAGCCCAGTCCTTACAATAAGATCCAAAAACGAAGGCTGTGATTGGAATCATAACTGCCCAAGGAAATGAGAGGTGTGCTGTAAATTGCAACATGAGACAGGCTCACACCAGGATGCTGTTGATGAAAATACAATAACCCAGTAGCTTTGGCCAGGCAATCCATTTCTCTCTTGTTTTAATCTCAGAAATGCCCCTGCTGTGGTCTGGTCCTTTCTGAATTGCAGCCCTAGGGGCAGTCGGTCTTTTTCCCTTTGGAGGAATGTTTTTAGAAGAAATACAAATAAAAAGCACATCTTATGCCGGGAGCTGAAGCAATGCAGACCTCAAAATGACAATTCCACTTCTGGAAAATGAGCACTTGGCTGGCCTAGGAATCATAAATTTCTGGACCAGGGCTCCTGCCAGCCAGTATGTGCTGTTACCAGACTCCAGCATCAGAATATCATTCCTCCAGAAATTTCACTTTCTGATATGGTGATCAAGTGTTGTCCCCTTGCCATTAAAACAAAATTTCCAGATACACTGGCTCATTCAATGCATCTCATGATTTTATGATCCTATTTTGCATCCTTTTTGTTTCCTCATATTTGAATTTCTAGCAGGCCTTCTAACGACACAGTATTCTTAGCTCCATTTTAAATTTTTGAGTTTCCCTCTCCTTCTTCTAAATCCCTATGTGCTTTTGAACAACCTAAAGGCAAGTTAAAAGCAGAAAAGAATTTGGTAATGTAAATGTAGCCAGTGTCCTCCTTCAGAAAGAGCAGATTATTTACACTGTGGCCAACATCTTTCAAGATAATTCTTTTTTCCTTACAGTTACAGTTCTATTCTACTCTGCCAAAACCCCCCAGTCACAGGTAAAACAATTACTTTTTTATTGCTTATCTAGTGGAATGCCTTTTTTGTGTTCTTCTTTCTTTTTCTTTTTTTGTTTTTACACTTTAGCATCTTAACTACAAAGTGTAAGGCTTGATTAAACAAGACACCACTCCGATTTTATAAGGGAGTAGGGCTACTCTGCTTAATGGACGTAGTTTACAGATATAACAAGGTTTTAGTAGCAGCAGCTGAATGACCATCCACCACAGTAATAAAACTTTTTTTTGTTTTTTTTAAATAAAGTGATGCAGTAACTGTAAAAGCCAAAATCAGCAAGCAGGAAGAAGGGCTCAATATGTTACACTTAAAAGGCCTAAGAAACACGTAAAATTAGAAAGATGCTTGCCTTCCATAAGCTATTGCATATAAAGGACATACAAAAAGGTGGAAGAACTTGATGTTTCCATCAGAAATTGTTAGGTCAAGGAATCCATTCAGAAGCTATCTGACAGGAACATCTGAAGCAGGTAATTTCATCCAGCACCCTACTGGAAAGGTGTTCTCTGCTACTAAAACCCTCAGTTCTACCTGGAAAGTACTTCCATAAGCAGAGTACTCCAACTCCCTCATACAAACTGAGTGCTGTCTTTTAATCAAGCCTACACTTTGTAGTTAAGACACTAAAGTGTAAAGTAAAAATAAAATAAAAGCACAAAGAAGTGCAGGCCAGCAGTCAAAAAAAACCAAAAAAACCCCAAAAAACCCACCAAAAAAGACAAAAAAACCCACCAAAAAACCAAAAAATCCATCCCAAACAAAGAGAAGATTCTTTAACCTAATGAAAACAGGCATGCTGAAAGCACAGAGTTTTCTATTTAATCATACCTTAAAATAAACAGAAGCTTATCAATGCCAAGCTGAAACAGAATAGTGCCTTGCCTTAAAACTGGAGTTTAATTCACCCAAGGGAGAACAAAAAAATGGAGCAGATTCCTTCTGCAGCTAATGATAATATGCTCTCATTATTTCAGGCTGTCTTCAGGCTATGTAGTAGAGCAAAACAATGAGGGGAAAAGTGTAACTTCATGAAAGTATCTGACCTGTACCTGTGGTAACAAGAAATCACATCTAGTTGCTGGAGATGTTCCTTCTGATGAATAAAATACAACACAACCCTTCTTTCCATATGGTAAAATGATTTCTTCTCTGTTGTTTAAGTTGTACACCGATGTAACTCACTGCTGTCAGATTCTTGGCAGCAGGATTGAAAAAATGTGACCAAGCTCAATGACAAGTGCCTGTCAAACAAAGGACACTGATTTGCCTGGCTAAGTGGATGTAAATTCCCAGTCTGCAAGAGAGGAAAATGATCCCTCAGCATCAGGTCCCACAGCGTGAGGAATTACCTGGGCATAGGAGAGATTCCCTGAGCCTGGAGGCAATACCTGCACAATGCAGATTCCTGGGAGCTGCAGCACTAAGATACAGATTTGGGATTTGCACTGGGATATCAGCTCGGGGAATGGAGGGCAGGGCCAGGGAAAGAGCCCTGCTTTAGCTCCAGCGGTGTAGGAGAGGATGGAAGAGCTGTTCCTGTGCTTCCTCTGCACGTCCAAGCTGCAGCATCTGAGCCTCCAATACACGGAGAACAACAAGGTTTACAAAACTCAGTGAGATGACGCAATTATTTAAGGCTAGGAAGGAATTCAGGGCCAAATGTGACTGCACCAGAGGTGAAGGAAAATCTCACTGCAATCCTTGAAGTTGCAGCTTGGCCAGGCCAGCAGGATTAACACTTCCAGGTTCTGCAAATACATCACCGAACGTTAAGAACCAAAGTGCTCAGCACTTGCTTTTCATCTCTTGGGAAAACTTTGGGAGCCAACAGCAGAGGTTTGGATAAATGAAGTTTACCTGCACTGTCTTCTAGAAGACCAGTATCCAAGAGCTGCAGTAGCTCATGCTGGATGTTACCAAAGCAGCTTCAGTTCAGGTCAATCCTTTTAATTTGCAACCTCTGGCTGTCAGCCAAGTAGCTGTGACTTAATGGGATCTGCAAGTTAAAATGAAAATCCTGCCTGCCTGTCTGTTTCAGTTCTTATCCCACCCTTCCTCCCCGGGCAGTACCCCCCATCCTTTCTGCTGCATCCTGGATGCTGTCTCTGGTCTCTTTCAACCTGTGGCAACCCCTACTCGACAAAGACACAAACACGCCTCAGTGGAACTCTTTGGAAATAGCTGGATATTCTCCTGAGTCTCCAAAGGACTTCAGAGCCTCAGAGGTAGAAAAGAAACAGTGCATAAGCAAACTCACAGCCTTGGAGATGCGTGGAAGACGTGATGGAGCATATTCCTGAATCCAGCAGAAGGAACTTTAGAGGAAGCCTAGGGCTGAAAGTCCAAATTAGAATGCTGGTTTGAGGCATTTTATTCCCTTGCTTCAAATAACAAAAGGGATTCTGATACCTGCTCAACCAAGGGATTAGAAATAAGAAACACCTGGTGTGTTTGTACATTATTTTAACTGCATAGAAAGGAAACAATTTGTGCTATGTAGCATAGGCCAGCACTTATAAAAAATTACTTATATATGCTGTAACTACTGAGGACAACTCTGAGAGAAACTATTAGCAGCAATAATTTTAATCACAGATCAACTGTGATTTTTTTCCTTCACTTTTTTATTTACATTCCTTTTCCTCTTCCAGGCTTTTTCTTCCCTTCAACTTTTTTTCCGCCTCACATTTCTACTCAAACAAGTCGGACAAATGTTTTAAACCATAAAATGTGAAGCAAATTCAGTATCTGGCAGCTCCTTGTCCCTTTGCACAATGAACATACAATGTGTTTTCTTCTGCGACCTCAAGGCTTTGCAGACCTGGGAATCACTGTGCTTTTGTAAACCAATAAAAATAAATACACACGTATTTTAAAAAGCATCCAGTTGCTCTCTGAAGAGCTTATGACCAAAATATTTTCCTGCTTTATACCCTCCAGCAAATAAAACAGAGATCAGAGTTACAAACTGAGAAATTCTGAGCCTGATGTCTCCAAAAAATTTGTTACCGAATAGCTCTTAAGTGCATATATAACATTTATTATTCCCTGTGAACACTGTAAGGAGAAGTTCAGCAAACTTGTAAGAAATTCTTATTTTAAGATGATTTCAGACTTGATAAACCTGATAAGAAAACAATAGGGGTGAGATAATAAGTTTCTGCCCTTGATGGCTTCCCTGCTTTTAACGGGGTGCTCCCACCGTGACCTGCAGCAGACATTTATCTGCAAGAGAGAGGGACAGAGGGGAACTCAAACGAGTGATTAAAGCTGATGTCTCCTTTGTCCAGACACGTGCAGGGGTTTAATCAGCCCGACGCCAGCAGCCTCCCCCTCCCCACATGC